>RXPK01001540.1:0-69213 GCA_004143645.1 Protaetia brevitarsis
ATCAGTATAAAACAGTTAAACTTTATTAATAAATTGTTAATAAAAAAAGTTGGGTGTTATTGACATATTCAAAGAAATGAACAAGTGATACTCTATCCTGTATCATGAAACGTTTAATAACGACAAAAAAAATAAGAATGAAATATGACATAAATCAAGGAAAATAACTATGATACTCTGTTCAGTAAATGTAATAACGGACAAAAAAATAAGAGAATGAAATATTGTAAAACTATAACAAAAATCCTGCGGGATCGATCACCCCGACGCTTTGGCCAACGCAATCAGTTCACACACATTATATAAAGAAAATTTTTTTAGTAAGAGTTTAATTTAAATCAAAGAAAGTATTACAGTTACATTAAAAATAAACTACTAAAATAAATCTAAATATTTGACTTGATTATACTTGTGGTGAACAAACCAGCCTGTATATTACAGGCCGACATACAATCGGCTTTGATGTTTTAAGTAAATATTTTGGATTTGTTAAAAGAACTGAACAAGATATATGAATACTAAAGTTAAACTATTTTACTGAACTAGTGATACCCTCCGATCCTTGGTATACATAAATAATTTACTGTATCGTTGATAAAGCAATTAAAAAAACTGAATGTCGACGTTGTTTACTTCTAATGAAAATTTAAATGGGACAAAATTTACTAAATAAAAAGAAAGCGTGCAACTTAGCTTTTGTTCTCAATCTGCTGTTTTCGGCCATGGAGAGTCCTCTTCCGATCTGAACAGATTCGTCGCCTCTGGGCACACTCCGGGTAATGCCCGAAGCAGCTGGTCCACGGACTTTCTTAGAGGGAGGTAGGTATGCATTCTCCGAAGGGACTTAAAAAGGTCGCAGAAGTCCTCAACCGCACGTCGTGGTGTCAAAACTCTCACTTTAACGATGGGGAAAATTCCAAAATTAAATATAACAGGGGGTAAAAGCAGGACCTCTAAAAATACAGAAACCTCAAGTTTAGTGATTTTAAAGAAATAACAAGATCTGCCTTACCGTTTAAATAACGGTTTTACAACGAAGAGAAGAAAGAAACGATATTTGCGTTGCAGACGCGTGGGTTCTCAAATTATATCTTGATTTATCGAACACATCTGCTTATTATTCACGAACAATTCCACACAAACACCAGCGCAATATCAGCCATGAATATTTCAGTAAACTTCCAATTACAATCCACAATGTGTGAAATATTCCAAAAATTCCGAAGATAGAAGTATTACTCGTAGAACGCCTCTAAACAAAACCCCAAATGGCCAGCAAGCCGGAAGGAAGGAAATCGTCACACAACCAATCAGAAGACAGAAGATAAATAAGAATACAGACATAGAGGCCCTCAGACGTCGGAAAAGATGTAAACACATGCAAATAAAATGACTCTGAAAGACGATCAATCGGCAAATCGAAACAGTATCTAACTGTGCGTGGTGTAAGTCATAATCCGGCTATGCAGAATCGAACAGACCTAGCCTAAAACGAGAAACGTCAACTGTCAAAACATGAGAATTGAATGAATTTAGTACAAATTGAAAGAATATTAGACGAAATCGTAAGACCTTATTCATAGTAAGAGAAATTAACTGTAAGCAAATGAGACTAAAGGATACAAATTCTTAGCTTAGACCGCACGTAACATGGGGAAGAAACACAATTTGAAAGCCAAAAATTAAACGATAATGTTTACGTTGTGAGTTACAAGATCGTAGGAGCATCTCTGAAGGTAGGAGTAGCGGAAAAGAAGAATAGGGTTACAAAAGCTTGTCGAAAAGACTAGGGTAGCCGAAGCCAAAAAACCAACAATTTTTCTAGACGTCACAATCATTTTTTTCGATTACAGCCAAATTCGAAATTTTCGAATCGAAAAAAAAAAGTTTCCAAACAAAAACTACTTACTTGATAGCGTAGAATCCGAATCTTACAATACAAAATGGGGGTTCCATTTAAGACACCATTCAATGAGCCCCCTACATTATAACAAATCTTATTAAGATCTTTTTTTTGATTTGATGCAGCGTTTTAGAGATATTCCGTTGTCTCAAGATAAAAAATTTACCCAGTATCTTTGAATTCAGTATAAAATTCTATCACGATTACACCAGAGTTTCCTACATCTATCTTCAATTGTATGTAACAACGAAAACCTGGTGTATAAAATGTAAAAATAAATAGTTAATAACAATGGCTTGTAGCCAATGTGTCATAGTTTCATAGTTAGGGTGAGGTGGCCTACTATGAGATATGCGACACGATGAAATCTAAATGTCTCATCGTAGCCCAAGCCTCATAGTCATTACCCCACATATAAATATGCTTGAATTATTGCGTATCATTTTTGTCAATATTACCTTGATACAACCATTCAGTCCGAATTCCGTTGTAAACTATATTCGGTTCCCCAGTGAAGGTGAGCCTCGTATCTTCCTGATCCGTCGGCGATTGACGCAGGTATATATCGTTCTCGAACACTATCAGGATGGAAGTCGTATCCCCTAGGAAGGTGGCGTGCTGGAGCATCTGGAACTGTGTGTGAGGTGCCGAGGCCAAGCGTAAAGGAATTTGATGACTGCAAACGCATAGATTATTAATAGATTTCCAAGTGACAAAGAATCAAACTCGTACTTACTCGTTGCTGACTTCGTATATGGTATAGTAGGCTGTGAAAGATTGTCTGAATATCTGCAACAAGAAGAAAACCGATCATCAACGTATTTCAATCTGTCCTTGGAAATCCAAGCGTGGGAATTGTTTTTTTTTTCTCTTTAGTCTTAAATAAATAATGAATGTATTATACGCATAGTGAAAATTACATAATTTCTAGGTGGCAACGTCCATTGTAAAAACTTCTGCAGGGCTTTGTCGAGTATCGTTGTATGTTTGGTGGTCCATCTAGGCTGTTTCCCGGGAATCTGTAAATAAACTACTTGGAGATATATTACAGATAAGTGTGGAAGAATTAAAATTAAAAGAAATATTTTAGAAATTCATTTTTTTTCTTTGTTATCGCGATTTTAGGAAAATTTGTTTATTGTTTAAGAGAAAGGTGTATGTATTGAAAATAATAGATAATAATTTTAATTTTGTTGAATAACTGTTAAACTGTAAAAATGGGTGTAAAGTTCTTACAGTCATTAATTCAAGGCATAACCAAAAGCCAAATCTTTACGTCTAGTTTAGAGTCATAAATAATCACACATCGTAGATAAATAATGACTGTATTTACAAATTTCACTGAATATAAGTTGTAAAAAATATATAAGTATCAAAAATCTTGACACAACAAATCCTAAGAATATTTAATTAGTATCAAGAAAATATTTTCACCTTTTCATCATTCATCTTTTCTAAATTAGCAAGAAAGAAATCCAACGTGAATGCAAAAAATGAAGTTTAATTAGTTTTCTAGCATCTTCTGATTTCCCGGAAAATGTTTGCAAACATTTTTAAAGGGAGTTAATGCTGCCAACTTTAAAAAACATTCACGTTTTTTTGCGATTTTGTGACATATAATTCACATGATATCCGAAGAATTTTATCGCCTCTTGTACGGTTTCCCATTCTTGAAAATCACACGCGACACAACTTGTAGAACACTGCTTCAAACTTTCCTAACCAAGTGACATATTGTTTGTCTCTTGCCGCCTGGGGTTGGAGCATCCTACCAGGCGCGTCTCCCGGAGTAGTGGATGACTGGGAAAGCCATCTTGTTCAGGGTTCGCTCAAGACGAGATGATTAGTGGCGGCTATAAGTTCGTCCTCTCTGCTTAAAACCGGAGCAGGGTGTAATGAATGACCGTTGCGTGTAACCAGGCTCCCACTCGCCCGAGCTGCGTGTCTTGGCTAAGGGCTTGCACAGGGTTCTACAACGATGCCAGTTGTTGCTTTCGGCTACCGAAAGCCAACTGTGTAACCAGGGTCCCGGAAAGGGATGGGAGTCTTGGCTTTAACTGCACGGACCGAGAGGAGACAACCTCAAAAAAAACCTAAGGTGGCGTACTTAGGCTGATGGGATGCGTGACAGGATAGAAGACCAGTCTACTAGTCCAACCTTTGGGCACCTGGCACACCCCATTTTATTTAGCCTTACCTATGCACGCGGGGTTCTGTGGAGGTGGACCTCTTCTTCCCTAACTACTTGTGGGACCAACCATGGAGGAAGGACGTTTATTAGTGGGACAAATTGCGTAGCACTGTGCAACTCAAGGGCGTAGCACCTGAGAGCACGTGAAATCGGTAGGAGGGGACTTTACCTAACTTGGGGCCTTCTGATATCCTACACTTTAGGGGATACAATAGATCTTTTAGGTCGCAGTGTAACATCACCCTTGCAATATATGTACATACATATATTGGCTCTTGCTAGACTGCGTCAACAACTAAACAATAAATGAATCACTCCGCCGGGCTACAACAATTATATCTGCACGTATCGATTCCAGAAGTTTTCATTTTAGTATATTCCGGGATGACTAATTTTTGAAAAAGGTATTTAAATAATGTCTCAAAATCCTGACATAATGGAGCAAATTTAAAATTAGTTTCAGAATCAGCATGTTACGGTTTTTTTGCTTCGCTTACCTCGAATTAGTTCTCCGCTAGTCTTTTTCGACAAGTTTTGTAACCCTATTTTTTTCTATTTCCGTACTCTATCTTTAGAGATCTTCTACGTCTTCTATTTTCACACGTAAACTTATCTTTTAATTTTGCTTTCATAAATTGTGTTTCTTCCCATGTTAGTCTTCTAGCTAGAATTGTATCTTTTTAGCTCATTATCTTACAGATAGTTCTTATTTACTTAATTACTTCTTAGATTTTCGTTAATTTCTTTCAATTTTAGTAAATCCTTCAATTCATTTTTGACAGTTGACTTTCTTTTTAGGCTATTCTGTTTGTTTTGCACATTCGCATTGTCGATTCCACGCATCGATTAAATCTCTTCGTTTGATCGTGGTTTCATTTTGATTTGCCTCATCCTTTCTATTTTTATTTGTATTTTCTCTGATTGTTGTGACGTATTTCCTTCCTTTCCGGCTTGTGCGATTTCTTGGGTGTTTTTGACGCTTCTTTCGATTACATTTTCCTATCTTTGAATTTTGAATTTTCACACATCTGTGGTTTTATTGGAGATTCTGAAATATCATTGCCGTATCTTCGCTTGTGTTTGGTGTGAATTTTCGTAATATCACGGCAGTACTTCGATAAAATTCAGATATAATTGAGACCACACGTCTGCAACTCCATATTTTCTTTCTTCCCTTCTGTAAAACTCTTTATTAACGTATGCAATCTTTTATTCTTCAATCACTAATTTGATGGGTCTGTTTTTTAGAGTCTAAACACCCTTATTTTGAATTCTATTTTACTTCGTTTTATGAGATTTGAACACCTACGTCTGCTTACTTTACGACTTTTTAAGTCCCCGGATAACCGTACATTCCTTGAATTTACCCGGCCACCTTGTTTTCGTTAATGCCGATCAGCCCAAGCTACGATCTGTCTGTCCGAATAGGAGAGGTCTCTACGCACACTAACAGCTGTTCGGGGAAAAGTCAGTGCACTTCTCTTCCTTTTTTTATTTAACTTTCCGCGAATATAATAGGAACCACCCCTGTCATTTATTTTTTTTTTATTTAACGTATTAAAGAAATTTTATATTGTGCCTAGAACGAGGTCTACCTAACTTAATTTGTAATATTTAACTTCAATTCGGTATTTATTTACTTTTTTTTATTTCTTGGCAAACTCATCCTTGAATATCGGCTTGGCATCCTGATATGCCAGGTTTATTCACTTTTCACCCTTTAATATTTAATTCTTCAATTACCTTATTTTTTTTTATTTATGTTCAAGATTTGCATTAAAATTATATTTGCTTGTCAGTTAACCTATTCTTTTATTTTTGTGTTAAATAGCAACCGCTTTCCCCCGATTTTATTTATCACCTTGGATTCCTGCTTTCTAGGGCATGCCAGGGTAAGTAACTTAACAGGTGTGCGAAATTCTTATCCATCTTGGTTTTTGTTCTATCACCCACTCCCTCCCGACGAGCCGGCTGGCACCCTGCATGATTGCCGAATCTCAACCCACTATTTTGAGGTTTGTAAAGCGGAAGTGCATCACCCCTTTGTCTTTTGTTTATTTTGAGTTCTTACCTCGCGATTTTTCACGGTACTCGACTGTCACTTTCGGTGCCGGAAATTTAGGTAACAAGCGTAAAAAGCGACATAAACTACATGTAATGGTGAATAAAAAAAATGTGTTGGGCAATGTATTGCAGGTGAATTTTAGTAAGTAAATGTAAATAAGAATTAAGTACATTTTTTGTAGACCACCTTTTTAGACATATCAACCGACATATACCCAATAAAATCATTCATTTTATTTATTCCTTCTTCCATCAATACACCGACATTTGAACAATAAACTCTACAAAGCAATCCCAAAATACCACCAAAGCGAAACAGCAATTAAACAAAAAAGAGCGAAGATAACCTTCGACATTCACGGCACCGATAAACCTTTCGCAACTGTGTCTCTAACGCCTGTGTATATACAGGGCATCTATACGCGATCGGGCTATAACTACGATTCTCCAGGATTAATTAGCTTCGTTGAGACTTCTAGGGCGCAGTTTCGGAAGTGCGCGCTGTTTAAATTCGGCCATAAACGCCTTCCTCCTTCGACCTTTTATCGCAATTAGACAGACAACGATGTGACCTTTTAATTTGCCACCGTAGAAGCGAGAAGTGCGTGAGGTATTGTCGGAGCTCTAAACAATCGTTTTAAGCTTTCCTCTAATGGCGTTCGAGCACTCGAGAGAGGGGTTGAACTTTTCCGATTCGGGAAAAGGTGCGTGGTGATTGATGAATTGAGGATTTCTGAAATGTGCATGAGGAATGGCGTATTAAGAGTTGGGTAGTGAAGTTGAAAAGAATAAGGGTGAGCCTTTTCTAAATGAAGATGTGCATCTCATTTTGCTATCGATTGGGAAAAGGTGTATCATGTATCATGAAAAGCTTCTTAAGCATGGAATCTTATTATTAAATATTAATCTATTCTGGCTAATCTATTGCTGTGGACCGACGCCCCGGTTTTCGCAAGGTCAGATGTTTTCTTGTTTACTCCGATCAGCCTTTGTCAATGTGTCGGGAAAATTTTCACAGATGTTTTCTTTATTTTTATATAAGATTTTGTCTATGATTTGATTGTATGACTTATTTATTTAAATGTTCAGTTGTTTTAAATTAATTTCACTCTTTAAAATATTTTGCGTTCACTGGTATTGTTTATGTTATTTTGGTTTGTGATTTTGTCCGTTGGCGGACTGTTCTGTGTGCGGCTTCGCTGTACGCAGAGGGCGAGTTTGTCAGGCAGTTCCAAGATAGACACAAGAGCGTGAGTACATGAAATTTGTAATTGTTTGCTGCCATTTTGTTAATACTTTTGATATAGAGATTTGTTTCGCTTAATTTGATTTTTTTTTTTCGTCCATCAAGGAACTCGCTTAATAATAATTGTTATTATATTGTTGTGTGCACAATTTAGATATAAGATCATTTATTATTTTTGTTCGGGAAGATATTTTAGTTTAAAGAGTTTATTTTTTCGTTTTTTTTTTATTTTGCCGATTTGTATTTAATTATTAATCACCTCGGGTTGAGTGAATAGAAGTATTGTGCTTGTATTTAAATTTTTCTTTTGTAAATTTACTTGAATTGTCCACGTTTAATTTAGTTTGTTTTCATTTTGAAACCACGTGGATTGAATTGATATAAAAAGGATTATCTTCTTGAACAAAATTGTTTTTTGCTTTGATATAGGATTTAGCATTGTCCTATTGTAATTTAGAGTCTTTAGCAGTTTTTTTGATTCAAGCCAGGACCCTTTATCCACGGTTTTTTTTTTCTGTAAAATTTTGTAATTAACATTTTTTTTTCTTCTTTTTTTATAATAAATTCTTGTTTGTATTTTAACGTCATTCAAAATTCTGTTATTTTATTTTTGATTAAACCTTTTCAATTTTTGGGGTAATTAAAGAAAGTCAGATTTCTTTCACCCACAATTTCCTTTTCGTGGTTGGATTCAAGTTTTAATTCGCGAGGGTAACTCTTAGTTTAATTGTTCTTTTGCGCCCTTTAAGAATTTTTTTATCCGTTGAGCTAGCAAATTTAATTTTTTCATTTTTAATATGCATTTTACATTTTTCAAATTCAATCAGTACACAGCCGAATATATTTTAGATAAAAATGATTTAGGATAAATTACTCTACACAAAATTACTTTCATACACAAAATTGTTTTCAGGATGTTTAATTTCGCCTGCGCGTTATGCAACTTTGTTATTTTGAATAGAATAGCCTATATATTATTACATTTTTTAATTTCTTGGTCCAAAATTCAGCAGATATAATTTACATAGCCTACAACAAATCCGAACGGTTTTGGATATATTGGAGTTTTTAGAAAAAAAAAATGTATTTACAAGGTTAACTTAAAAAAATCAATCCTGCTTTTTAGTGATGGGCATAATCCGATTGTCACTCATTGGAAGAAGAGGTCCTCATTTCCTTTTTTGGTGCATAATTTTTCCCAACTGTTAAGATAATGACCTTTTTTTTTAGGTTCTCATTTCCTTTTCTATGTATTATCCTCCCAATTCTTCTATACAGGATGGGCCACCACATTCGCGTCGGTTTATGAATAGTGGTAACATATTTTCAATTTTTTTTGTTAAGGCTCAGAAGGAGCACATTTCAAAATTATTTTGAAGTATACAGGTGACTCAGAGAAAAGTTACACACCAAAGTTGCAAAAAATTAAAAGGAACACCCTGTATATTATGACATATTTTGATAGTACAGACTAAATAAAGACAAGTTAATGTTAGGTTTCTTATGCCTAACTCAACTCGTTTACGAGATAATTAACTATCTTTCAAAATGTAGACCAAAATGGAAGAGGCATGCCTGTCATGCATATTTGAGCTAGATATTTTCAACTGTATTTATTTTTTAACTAAAGATAAAAACTTGATAATAAAATAAAAGTAATGCAAAACAAATATACAGGGTGAACAAAAACATACATTTAATTTTCGATATCTTTAAAGGCAAGTAGCTTTCTTATTTTAAATGGAACACCCTGTATTTATTACCTTATTTAGATTCTAATTTTAACGGTCTTTAAGATTGTATTAATGCTTCCTATACCTATCTTTTCAAATATTAATTCCTAGCCATTATTTTTTTTTGAAGTAGGCTTGGACAAAATTGCTGTTATTATTCAACATAGATAGACGATAATAATCAGTCTAACTTTTCAACTGGCTTTTCTTACATACTAATTGAAAGTCATAACTAAGTAAACTTCAGAAATGTACTTTATTAAAACGGATAAACTGATATGTAAAAACTGTTAATCTTTTAAAAAAATGTTTAAAATGACGGCCATCGTTTTCAAAGCAGAGGCGTATTCTTTCTTGTAATGAGTCTTTAACATTACTCAAAACATTCTCCATTTAATTCAATCCGTATCTCTTAAGGCTTTCGAGATCACCTTTACAAATAATGGAAAAAAACAACAAACATTTAGTATAGAGTACTGAATAAACAGCACTTCTCTCTCGAGGCAATAATTTTTTATCCTAAAATTAATAAGATTTTTTGCTCTCATAAACGCCATCTAGAGAATATAATTCATATTAAAATAGTTGATGAGAAAAAGAAAATGCCTTTAATTCAATAATTTGAGCTTTTAAAGGGGAAACGATCCAACTAATCGATTGCAGGCACCATAAAATTCCAACCACGGAGCAAACATTAACGGCGAACCTTTACTGGCATTTCTGCAATCACTACACCCAGGGCATTAAACCTCGACAATTAGCCTTCCCCAAAATTCCACCAGAACATTCACACGTTTCATTCGGGATAGAATTGAGTGCAATAACGTGTAAAGTTCAATGAGATAAAAAAAAAAAACTTCTATATCTATCCTTACTTCCCACTCTTCTATCAGCGAAATTCTTCTGTTTTAAACACGGTGTTACTTAAATATAAAAATAAAAACGAAAAAGAAAGAAAATAAATACAAACTAAAAAGAAACAGCGTAAGATAACATTCCCCAAACTGAAGTTGTAAGTTGTATATACGTTGCTAGACGCCGAGTCGCCCGTAGATCTAAGTTGGCAGATTGCCTTGCGCCGTGGCTCCTGCAAGACGTCAGTCGCTTACCGCAGGATGCTTGCGATACGGGAAAGGATGAGAACGAAATCTCTCGATCGACCGATTAAATGCGATTGGTGCTGTTTACACAATATACGTATATGTGTATGAGATAATGGTTATTATATAGGTAGACGTGCGGATTTTAAGTATGACTCAGACGTTGCAACATAGATATATTACAGAGTAAGTAAATGACCAACTAATATATGTATTAGCAACGAGGCATATACGCTGAAGATACGAAATAAAAGGGTTGAATTAAATGTGATTCGCTCAATGTTATACAGGGTGTTAGGTAAACATGCGGCAAAAATTCAAGGGGTTATTCCTTGACTTATTCTAAGAATATTTTGTCCTGTGATGATTTTCGAAAAACCCCTTTGTTTCGAAGATACAGGGCGAATAAAATTTGCGACAACCATATTCGATATTCGTTGAAATTATTAATATAAATAAAAGTATGGTGTACGCCAATGAGTTTATCAAGTACAAAAAATTGTTTACAATGCGTTGTAATTTTTTCGATCTCGATCACATGAAACGGTTGTTTTATCTACTAGTGGATTTCATTTCAATACGTCTCATCGGTCGCATTTAGATTGAGTGACGTTTGGCTGTTTGACCTGCCTTTAATAGTTACTGAAATCCTCTATCATGATGTATACGAATGCCGAGATGACTGACATGCATTTCATGTATGGACTTGGTGATGGCAACTCATTAGAAGCTAGACCAGGGGTCGCCAAACTACGGCCCGCGCATTGTAAGTACCAAGCGGTTAATTCAGCTATTGCCGATAGTTTTTCTCACCCACTATAAGGGTTTACGAAAATTATTGTACCGGGAGGTATCTACATCTACTATTCACCGACTGATAGTCAACTGATGTCGCGGTAAATAAGTCCGGTTAATTCATTTACTATGAACGCTTTCGGCGTACTTCGCAATAATATTTCTAACCTTATTTAGAATTAAATTTGAAATATTCATGAATAGATTTGCGATAAAGCTGAAGAAGTGCGCCCAAAGGAGAGGGTTTGTTTTTCTGTTGACCTCTCAGCTCAAGCGACTGTCAGATAAATTGAGAATATTACAATACGCTTCTTAATGGGGAAGGCAAAAAATGTCTAGTGGTTTTTGTTAGTTCTTGATAAGTCAACAGTCATTGTTGATACTGCCCAAGTATTTTTGTTTTGTGCAAAGCTTTCAATAAGTCATTGCATAATTCATCAAACACCTCTATCTATTTTACATTATTGAACCAGTTGTGGCAGTGGTTAACTTTATTGGCTCTCGGCGAGTTAACCATCGCCAGTTCGATGGTGCAATAGTGGAAAAGTTTTATTGAGATTTTTTGGAACTCAGAGAAATTATTAATATTTTTTTAAATGAGAAAGAATTTCTACAATCGTTCCGCCCATTAATAATTATTATTGCTTCTGTTTCTTATGCCCTCTCAACTGAACTTTCGTTCCTTTTTAAATTATTTTAAATAAAAAGATACTAACATTCGTTGAAGTATTACAAAAAAATATGTCGCAATTCATTTCTTGTGATCTAGATTGGATTAGAATTCCTAAAAACGGATCCTATTTTACTCCAAAATTTTCTGGTCAGATGTTTTCAGGGTGCCCAAATCTTCAGAAGTAGCGGGTATTGAACTACTGAGATGTGTTTCCAAATGCCCTAAAATAGTGGAATCTTCTGTTTCTTGGCTTTCTTCATAACACTACTATAGGTTTGTCTTTTTTGTCCTTTTTATTAATAAATTTTTGGTTTATTGCGCAATACTTGATTGTTTTATCAATCGTTTATTCCAGCATCTTGTTTTCCTGTTTCTTCCTTACTCTTAAATATTTAAATTTCTCATTTGCTCTATTTTAGTATCATTTATTTCAATTTTAGTTTCAACATTCTGGTTTCCGAGGATTTTAGCTTTTTCTATGTTTATTGTCATGCCCTCTTCTTCCATTTTTCCTTTCCATATGTTCAAATTTTCTTTGTTTCTCACTGTCTGCTATTATTACCACATCGTCTGCAAAGATTCCATTATGTAGCTATTTCAATCCTCTGCAAATTCTTATATCACACAAACACTTTATTAACTTTTTGTTCGCATTTTGCCTCCTTTTGCAATGCGAACCAGATGAAGATAAACTTTTAATATTTAATATTTACTGTTTGGTTTATATATTGCGTACTTTTCTAGGTACTAACACATAGAAAACAATGATTATTGTAATATTTACTAGCAATAATAATTTATTGTAATGTTATTTATAATCCACCAGGTAAAAATTATTTGACCATTTGGAAAAGGTTATAAATAATAGGAATAATTTAAAATAAAACCACTGAAGCCTATAAGGAATGTTGCAGAAAAATATAAGAATATACAGGGTGTTTTTGAAAAAAAAAATTGTAACTTTAAGATTTGTTGACAAGTCAGTAATTTTTAAACACCCTGTATGATACGAGGGAAACTTTTTGGTACATTGTTTTCGGTTCAATAAAACACTTAAGGAACACTTAATAAAAAATATACACGTTAGAGTTTACAACCTGGCCCGCTGAACTTAATTTTAGTTACGATTTGGCCCTGTCCTAAAAACGTTTGCCGACCCCTGAGCTAGACGATTGTACATTGAACGATTTTCTGCCCGTAATGTCCCCGACCGAAAAATCTTCGAAAACATTCATCAACGTCTTCGTGAAACAGGCTCAATGAAACGAAGTGGAGGGCCAGGAAGATCAATGACTGCAAGAACGGTACAATTGGAACAGAATGTGCTGGAGATGATAGAGGAAGGTCCTGGTAGTTCTACGCGAAAAATTGCAAATACTTTGAATGTAAGTCATTGGACAGTTTGGAAAATTCTTAAGGATAATTTGTTGTATTCATACTACATTTTCGCGTTCAGGCACTACTACTTGCTGATTTTCCTCCACGTATTGCATTATGTCAATGGATATTGCAAACATTATTTCGCATCCTTCTATTCTTGACACAGATTCTTTTTACCGATGAAGCCAGTTTCTCAAGAAATGCAATAAGGAATTTTCATAATAACCATCCGTGGGCAGATGAAAATCCGCATGAGGTATTTGAAGATCGTTTTCAACATCAGTTCTCGTTGAATGTTTGCGTTGGAGTTGTGGGTGATTATCTAATTGGACCGGTATTTCTAGGAAAACTTACTGGCGTGGTGTAGCGCAACTTTTTGGAAGCAACGCTGCCTGAGTTTCTGGAGGATATACCATACGCGACAAAAATTGCAATGTGGTTTATGCACGATGGTGCATCGCCACATTTCAGTTTGGTTGCTCGTAATTTTTTAGCAGCAACATGCGGAGATCGCTGGATTGGTCGAGGTGGGCCACACGCACGGCCTGCTCGATCCCCAGACTTAAATCCCCTACATTATTTCTTCTGGGGATCTCTGAAGTCAATAGTTTACTCTTACTCCAGTGGAGAATTTGGACGATTTGCGAAATCGGATAATTGCTGCGTGTAACTCAATTAGAAACGACCCAGGTGTGTTTGAAAGAGTTCGACAGTCAATGACGAGAAGATGGAATGCTTGTATCCAGGCTGGAGGAAGCCATTTCGAACATTTATTGTAGATTGAATAACTTTACATGTACTTTTTGATAATAAAATGTTGTTACTGTCACAAATCTTGTTCGCCTTGTATGTTCGAAACAAAGGGGGTTTTCAAAAATCATCATAGGACAAAATATTCTTAGAATAGGCCAAGGAATAACCCCTTGAACTTTTGCCGCATGTTTACCTAACACCCTGTATATTAGGCGCTAATTTAACGTATTTTACAAATTATTTAATCAATTTACGCCATGACAAAAATTCTCCAAACTTTGGAACTGGTAATACTGCAAACTTTAGAATAAACTTTAATTATTAGCGAAAACTGCACATTATTCTCTGAAATTTAAGTATTAGTATAACATTTATTCATAAAATCATATTTTAGTTCTACACATATGAAGAAATTGATAAGGTACTTTTGCTACTTCCATGGAATATCCATTACACCGATGCAGTGCATGAATCATACTTAAAACTTGCACTTCTTTAGTGATTATCAAATCGGTGCACAGAGTTAATATGAAAAAAACTTGTTCTTTATAATTTACACTGCCGAAGTAAGAATCTCTTATTTGCTTTCGTATTATCATTTGAGAGAATCTTAATGTAAATTGAAAGACTATAAATACGGAATAATGTATATGAGGATGATGTTTTACTAAAAATGATAAAATAAAATGGAGGATTCAAGGTATACTCACTTGCTTAATATTATGTTGGAAGAGCACAAATTTCAAATCCTTTGAACACTGATATCCCCTAGCGTCCAATTGTCTCTAAAACAAAATCGGAGAACTTTGTTAATTTAAGTATAACGCTAAAAATATTTAATAAGGCGAAAACAGTAAATTTTGTCAATCTACCTCATCTATCCATTCTACAAGTTTTACGGATCACTTAGTGATCCGTAGACATAATTCTCCCATATTTTTTGTATCTATTTCTAACATATTCTCTAATTTTAAATATCATCACAGCCACATATTAATTCGCTACCTATTTCTGACACTCCTTACAATGCACTTACCAAAGTATGATTCGTTACTAGAAGTGAAACCGTAAAGTTACTAGTATCTAAAACAGCCAGGCCCCCGTTGTCATCTTGAAAGACGAAATGCGTTTGAGAGATCCATGAAGGCGGGTAGTCTGCGCGGACTCAAATGTCCCTGCGAAATAACGAAGACAAATTGAAGAGGTATAAATTTGCAATGAGACCTTGTGAGGCGAACAAATAACGACGGTCTACCTGTGTAAGTTTGATGAAAATTCATGACAAGGTAATTACAGTGTTATTGTGTCGTCATTTGTCAGTTCTTAGCTTTTAAAACGCCTGTAATTTCCCCAACGATTAATTAATCTTTAGCGTCAACATACTCCTAAGAATTATCCTCTAATGGGCTTTCAAGAAGCCAAGAACTAATTATAAACTAACTTATTGCTAGTTACTCTGGATATGTTCGATTTCTAAATAAAGATTATACCTGCAGATATTCGTCAAGGTCCATTCTCTTCCCATGCCAATACAAGAGTTCGTCTACGTATCCTAAGAGGTATATAGCAATAACTATGCCAGTTATCACCAATCCGATGACCAGGAGGGAGAATATGATGGACCACCAATTATGACCTTCGTCCGCGTGATATGCTAGCTCCTGTAATCGTCCAAAACAAAACACAAAACAAATCATACACCACTAAACATTAACCCGAAATAATTGTTAGTTAATAAATTTTTAACGCTTGTCTTTTGGTCATGGAGATAAATTATTAGGAGAATGGTAGAATATTTCTTTGTCTATGATAAAATAATTTTTGTAAAATCGGTTTGAATGGTCTCCAAAAGTGTTGATAAAGATCAGATTAAAGTTCCTCCTTTAGCCTTAATTTAACTAATTCTGGTACCTCAAGCAACAGAACTACAAATATAGTCAAGGTTCCTTTGCAGTTGAGACTACCCACTAAACAAGAGACCTATACGAAACACAACAAAAAAATTCTTAGGCGTAAAATTTGCAACATTTTCCTTGTAACGCATATGAAACGCCTTTTAATATTTCTTGGCAACCCAATAAACAAGAAACGTAAATGAAACATAACAAAAAATTCCTTAGGCGTAAGATTTGCAACATATATTTGTAACTTACATGAAACGATTTTTTTTTAATGTTTACTTGTAACATTTAGGAAATGTATCTTGTGTAACCTAAAGTAACATCGTTATAAGTAGCTGCGCATTACGCATACACAAACACGGCAAATTTTGAGGGCACCGGGCACCGCTAGCACGAGTAGAGTTTGCGTATGCTGGCCGTTGTAGCCACATCAGATTGTGGCTAAGTGGCAAACTTATGCTTTTTCTAATTAACATAATGGCAGAAACACCTGAAGCTAAGAATTCGGTAAGTATATTAGGTATATACTTAGTTCAATTATGACTCACATAAAATTTCTCTCAACTACTCAATATATATAACCTCAACTCACATTTTGCTGGGAAAATAATTTGTTAGCGAAATTAATTCAGACCAATAGTGTAGTAGTATCAAATCATGTTTAAAAAAAACTTTTATAACTTATTAATACCTTATTAACCTTTTAACATTTTTAGCTGCTGTAAGAAAAAGATACCTACTCATGGTTGTTGGAGGTCATTTTTGAGTATACCATAAAGATATGGTTTAAGCAAGCTAATTTGCAGTATACTAGATAGTGCAGTAAGGCAAAATAAGTTGTAACAAAAAAATTAATAAAGACTTTTTAATACAATTCAATTTCCGTTTGTATAAGCTACAACATACTACTACTTACAATTCTGTACCACAGAGGTAAAGTGTCGTAAGTCCATTTTTGCCCAATATGAAGTGTATACGATTTTCTTAATCTGCAATTACAGAAAATGGTATACTTAGAAGATCAGGTTATTGGGGATGCAGCTGAACTGAGTATACAGTCAAAAGCTCCTTTATTAATTATCGCAGCTTTCGCCAACATCCTTGGCTTCATCAGAGAAATGAGAGAATGTTGGCGAAAGCTATTAGATAATTAATAAAGGAGTTTTTGACTGTATACTCTATTCAGCTGCATCCACAATAACCTGATCTCCCAACAAGTTAAGCTGGTATTTCTTCCAACGGAATACTTAGACTTCATTATGGGCAAAAATGTGGATTTACGACACTTTACCTTTATGGTATAGAAATGAGGGCCAGCTGAGAGTCAAGCCCCAGTAAACACACATGTGTCTGTTACATCTCTGCTAAGTATCATTTAAGGAACAGTGCTATGTAACTTAGATACGTAAATGTTACATAAATGTAAGTATCCTAAATGCTATCTGAACTGAACAGCGATACGTGGCGTTAGTTACAATATAGTGATGTATCTGAGATGTACCAAATAATACATCACATATGCTTGATCTGGTGCTGTTCAAGAACTATTCGTGACATATCTTTGTGTTTTCCGCAGTTTGGAATTTCTAAGCGACTATGCAAATGGCGTCTCCTACGTTGGTGTCGTGTGACATATATTTACTGGTTTAACTTTCATAAATTTCCCGGTGCCAACCGGTATTGAAAGTAAGTAAATTTTTACTTTACAAAATAAAGTTTTTGAATCTATATCATTGTTTATAAAAACGGACGATGTTTATGAAAATGTCTGCTCTAACCTCACATTTATTTGTTCAGGAATTGTTCACCGCCTTTTATTTTCGAAGTAGTTTTTATTCCACTAAAACATCTCACGATAGAAGAAGGATCAGCTGCGGACGACGATACTGAGGAAATAGAACAACTACTATCCCTCAATTCTAAACAAAGTTTGAATAATTTCGGGTTTCTTTTAAGCAATGATTTTAAAACTCCAAAAATCGTAAGTGAATTACGTGCACGGTTTTCAAATTAAAAAATGTTAATTTCGTTTTAGCGATCATTCACAAAAAGAATTGGAGGCCAGAATAGTGAGGATATTTAATACGACTCTTGGAACATTGCTCCACCAGCTTCACTAACGAACTTGCGCAGCATCTAGTTGGTTCGGACAAAGAAATAACATAAAAGTTTGTGAACTGTGTAGAAGCATTATATTTCCATTTTTAGGAGTTGTGACGTCATAATTCAAGGATTATAACGAACACACGGACGGAGCGGCAAGTGAGTTCTTTATATCTTGTAAATCCAATAATATTTACATGTATTTACTAATGGATAAATATATAACTTAATGTAGTTTCGAAAATGATTTTTACCTATTCCTAAAGGCCGTTTTACACCTAGCTATTTATTGCGCAATTTATTGACCAATTTAAAATTGTTACGTGTATAACACGGATTTAATACGTATAATACACGTAGCAATTTTAAATTGGCCAATAAATTGCGCAATAAATAGCTAGGTGTTAAATGGCCTTAAAAGAATGTTATGCATCATACAGAGAACATAATAACCGCTCTGAAATAGAACAGTGTTCATATAACAGAATCATATCTATGTGATGTCTCAGAGACATATCAAAGACAGCTGCTTGATGCGGACATTACGCACCCAATGAAGCCCACGTGTGCCTTACATATTATGTGTCTGAGAAAGTAGATGATACGTATTTGTTACGTGTCTGAGATATAAATGTGTTTACTGATAAACACAACAAAATTACTTCGTGGGAGGTGCTAAGGCATGAAGGCAAATTTAAATAAGATAACTGAAATATTCATTTTCAGGGTGAAATTTGTTCAATTTACTTACACAAACCAACGTGCATTGAAAGCATTTATTTTCAATCAATATTTCGATGAATCAGGCTTAACAATAACGCTTTCAAACAATCATTGAAAATCGGCGACGTTTCAGGTTTCATTCAAAACTGCAACACCATCAGATTTGCTCTTCTTCGGTACAAAACGAGCATTTGACTCGAAAATTTCGATCAACCTCTACAACCGCAATCTAGCCCCAAATTGGAATCGCCCCCTGCCACGGCATCAGGCGGCCTTAATCCAGACCATACGCCCCCAGTAATGAAAAGGAGTGATCGTGCAAACTACTCGAACAGAACGCTTTAATTATTTCTCGAATCGCAACTAATTTCGCGGTAGCGGGCAACGTCGTGGAGCACAAATTACTCCAGTCTGGCTGACGTCCTCAATAGTGAAAGGAGTAGACGTCATTTGGAACGAACAAAGCAAACGCCCACGGATAGTGCTGTTTTTTTTTTTCTGTTTCGTTGTGTAGTGGCACTACCGCTTCCTCTTATTCGCTCCTTAATTTTTCTATTAAGTCGCGGCAAATTGGAGATAGGGGTTTAATTGCGCCAAAAGCATCGTCAGCGTCGGCGGATAAAAACTTTCTGGCATCTTTTTTATGCCCTCGTTTAATGGGAATTAATTGCTCGGCGTGTTAAATGAGGTTAAAGGAGAACGGATTTGTAAAGTATACTTTTAGATGCTATAAGAACATTTTCGTATCATAAACGAAGATACACCGGTGTTCCAAAGTGGATAACTTATTAGAAAGTAAATGACGAATAACACCAGTTATACAGGCTGGCCGTAGAGGTATCCGATATATTTAGCATATGAATTTAATGAGTATAATTTTAAAATTTTAGTATCTTCAAAGTTGAAGTTATGACTTCGTTAGTATAATGATCTGCTAAAGCAGTTTTAGTTAATTTGTGACTACAACTAAAAGTAAAACAACACCACCTTGAAACATCTAAGAAAAAATCCCTGAATACAATGAGCCGTTGGTCCATTGTAGGAATCACCATACTGCAAGAACAATGAAAGGAGAATAACACTAGCAGCATCAGCGCTCTTCCGAGTGTATAAACCCACTTTCATCGCTAATCACATCTCAATGATCTACTAACAATAAGTGTATAAGAGTTCAGTTTCTGCGCCCCCTAGGCGTCACGTGCCAAACTCTCACCGACAAGCGACCGTAGCATAAAGTTGGCAATGCAGTCATTTAACTAGCTTGGATAGTTCATGGACTATCACTAGTCTTCTTGATTGCATTCAGAAGTCAACTAAAACTGCTTTAGCAGCTCATTATACGAACACAAATCATAACTTCAATTTTGAGGATAAGTACTAGAATTTTATATCAGGGACCAATATCATCAAAACGTTTATTTTTAGAAATGTACTACATTGTCAAACATAAAAAGTCCATAAGTCATATTGGCAATTTGAGTAATATTTGTAATTTAGAATCATATTATTGTTTTTTTTTTTTGACTCAAATGAGTTTAATTTTAGGTCCCACTATTTTAATAACCTCACTGACTTTTTGCACTGACTTCTCAATTTTATTATAAACGGATTGGACGCAATGCGTTCTTGGTGTCACTGCTCAATTTCGAGGCTTTTATGTTAGTCCCATGGGTGGTTATGTTTAATAGCAGCTACTGATACTGAATTTTTACTTCGATAACACACCAATAGATGGCAAATGAGACATGATGTGTGCGTCGTGGATAAGCAAGAAGGCCAATCTTACCGACGGTTGCCCAATATTTACCGTGTGTCTATTGTCGGTGGCGTCTAATCGTATAATGTCATTTGTCTTAGCCCTATTTGCATTGCCTAGTTTAATTTTAAGGGGTAAGCGGTACTTTGAAGGTGATAGTTCATGTCTCGTGCATATAGTGAACGTCATATTCTGAGCGTCACTTAAAATTAAACCAAGCTTAACGTGTCGGTGCAAACGGCCATTAGCACATGGTTAGTAGGCTTGAAAGTATACAGAAAACAACTTTTCACGATATTGTATATGATGATGGCGAATATCATCACCAGGAGGGTTATTCTCGAATTGATGGCAAGTTTTCACTAGGGAGTCTATGTTGTGCAGTTTCTCATGTAGTATGGGAAACTGCGCTCAACATAAACTCCCATCCTGATCATTAATTTTTTTTCACTAGCAGCATTCTTTAGTATACCGTTTAAATAAGCGCGCGGTTTTTAATAAGCTTTGATAACACACCTATAGATGGCTCATTACGGCGTCAAAACAGTATATGCAACATACCTATCTATAGTACTAGTTTATCTATGGTTAGTCCTAATCTTACCTTCTGAACATGTGGTTCTCTGTTAGGATTGTTTTACATTTGTAATGTCCGGTTTTGTTGAACTTGTGCACAATTTATATGTATTTTAGATTGTTTAATTATTTCATTGTATAAGTAATCTGGCTTTCAACTTTATTAATTTTGTAATTTTCAACCTACAATTTGTCTTTGAGAAAACAATAAATGAATGGAGAAAGCTAGACGGTTAACAAGGAATTTCTTTTAATCTATTGGCTGTATACCAATAATACTTTGTTCAAATCCCTAAGCAATGAATGTACTAACCGAATAATACAACCAAAGATCAAAATATAACTAAGTGACAAATTTTTTAAAGGAATTAGTATAATACATTGCAATTGAAGTACAATTAACAAAGAAGTATCTATAAATGAAAACGGGAAAGTAATTGAATAAATTAATTAAATTGCAAAGTGTTGAGAACAATTTATAAGTAGTTAAAGAATCAATAAAAACCCGTCCATTTAAAAGTTCTTGACTTTGCAATGATATCTCCATTTTGAAACTTTGGGGTTATGCATAGTTAATTATGATTTACTTAGAAAAACTAACTTCATCTGTGTTGTACTTCCAGTTACATCGAGTTATGGCCAGCTTTGATATTATAAATAGAAATCTATATTTTTTAGTACATTTTTAAGTTCTACTCGGCACATATACTTACAGAGTTATTTTGTTTTTTTGTGAAAAAAAGCTGAAGAAATATAATGCATTAAATGTATCCTGCTATACAATAAAAGGTAGTTTTTCTGTTGACTGTGGAGGGTGTGAGTCCTATACTATTTAACAAGGAATAAAAAGTATAAAAAATAATAGGTTTCTATTTATAATATCAAAGTTAGCCATAACTTTCGATGTAACCGAAAGTGCGACTTAGATGAAGTTGTTTTTTCTAAATAGATCATAGCTAACTATGCTTAACTTCAAAGTTTCAAAATCGGAATATCATTGCAAAGTCAGGAACTTTAAATGGACAGGTGCCGTGAATCACCCTGCATAAAAAAAATATGTTTCTCTTGATTCGTGGTTTAGCGGAAATAAAAGATTTCATTCGACAACAAAAAAAAATATGTGTTTTTTTGTATTATTATTGTGGCGCTTCGCCAAAGTATGCTTTGGTTTTTTCAAACTATACTAATTACAACTACAAAAAAAAAAAGAAGAAAAAAAAATAAAAAAATTAACTTTTTAGAATGAATCAATCAACATTGGTTTCAGAAATATCTGCAATTTTGAGAATGGAGTGATCCACCCTAAACAATTTGTTCTTTAAAATTGTTTAGAGTGAATTACTCCATTCGTAAAATTGCAAATATTTCTAATGAAACTGATTGATTGGCTCTAAAAACTAAAATTTCATGTTTCCTTTCTTTATTTTGCAATTGCTGCATGAATATATTAATATCGATATACAGAATATCTCGGATACTTCAATGGGGAGCCTGTATATTAACCTAAATCCGTCAAAGATATGAGATTTGTTTGAGATTTTTTGATAAAATAAATATTTTACACAAATTCTCCTAAACAATACTGTTTATAACTTATTATAATCTATACCTAAAATTTTCTACTGATTGCAAAATTGGTTAATTCATTCATCAGAATCAAGAACAAGAAACAAAAGAAGTTTTGTGCCAAAATCTAAGAAAACTAAGAAAGAACTAATGACTATGGGCGAATCTAATTTTTATTCTAAACAGTGTCTTCATTAAAACGGGGTGCTATGTGCTTTTGCAATCAATTCATCTATAACACAGAACAACACATCTTGCTTTTCTTTTATTATTTCTTCTTTATGAAGTATGTATAAATTAAGTTTATGGTGTCCCAGAGGATTAGTGTGTGTAATTGAAAAATTAAAAGCGAAAATTCGTATTCCAATCCTATTTATTTAAATATTTTATTGCGACATGTTTCGGTCGTAAATAACTATCATCGGGCAAATGTAATGTATAAATTTATTTTGTTTTACGCTGCTGATAATAAGAGTAAAGGCAAATTTCTTCTATCACGTCTGGTTTCGAGAAAATGGCAGCAAATTAAATCTATATCAAGGAACATCTCAACAACAATGGACAAACAATGCTTTGGCACCTCTGTTATCGGGCGGGAAAACTTGGTAACCATCAATCTGCTGTTGATTTGCTATTGGTTAGAACGAACGAAAAGATAGCGATCAAGTTGACACTTAACAAGAATTGATGACATAACAATAACTAACAATACTACTCTGAATATGTGATATTAAAGGTAGTACTTACAGCAAAATGTTTTATTGTTTGCTATTGAGATCTCTCTGAAGATTGCTAGTCAGCCGAAACATGTCAGCCAATATAAGTATCTGTAACTTTGATAGAGTTTTGTTACCTACTGGTTTGTTTAACATTAAATATTACTTTTGGACTACTAATACTAATTTGAACATAACCAAGTACATTAAAAATGTTCGTAGGGTATACATACCAAAGTATAAAAGGAAAAAACTGTGTTGTTCTGTGTATTCTATACCTATTCTATTGTCATTTAGATTCTGAAGACATTAAGAAGAGAAAAATTGTCTAATTTCTTTTTTTTTAATACAATACAATGCTATAAATTTTACAAATTGAAAAGGTGTACGAATAGACAATCTTCCTTTCTTCTCAAAGGAAAAGGATTAAGTACTATTTTAATTCATTTTCTAAAAAGCCATAGGTTTGTATAGCGCAAAATGCTCTTGAAGATAATTTTAAGATTTTTTTACTCCGTAAGTTAGCCAACGAAGGCAAAGCTTCCACAACAAGAAATAAATTTGGCTAAAACTTTAAAGATAATTCCAAAATACAAAAGTATTCAGAATGTTCCATATAGTGAGTAGTAAGAGATAGCAATTGTATAGCTAATGTTATCTTAAAATTCCAGTAACAAGTTCAGACCCTTAAGGTAGGTCAGTATCTTGCTACCTGGTTTTTGTAGTGGTAGAGCAGTAGTAGAAAAAATATGCTCAACTGCCTCCTCGTCTTCTAAACACAGTCGACATTCAGTCTTATCAGAGAACACGATTCTGTGTAAGTGCTTTCTGAGTTTACAGGGACCTGTAAAAACAGACATTTTCCCTCGACATTTTTCCGGTCAAGTTCAAGCAGTTCCTGGGTTCTAGCATGGCTAGGTGCAATACACTTTTTTCGCATGGACCAAATCAAGACAGTTGCTCCAGTATTGGAACAATTTCTGATTAGGTCAGAATTTAATTTGGTGTTTAACTACCATAGGTGCTTTAATGTTCCATTAAAATATGCCAAAAGTGTTCATCGATCAATGGAAATTGCTGTTAACAAATACTGCCAAAATATACAAAAATCTAAGAAATTATCTTCAAGCCTAATCACTATACTTATTGTAATTGATATATCTGAAAAAGCTATACTTAACCGGATAAGGTAGAGAAATGGGCTCTTGTATAAATTTGGCTAATTGTTTTCTAAAGTAGCTTTGTACAGTGACCGGCATAAATATTGCAACATATGGGAAACATTTTTTATTATTAAAATATACTAATTTTTTTTTGGGGAAAATAGATTGTGCATGTCTAGGAACCCCAGAATTTAATTTGACACATGTCACGTGACCACTAGCATGGCGGTAAATTTAAAAAATATGCCATGAATTTCCAAAAAATGAGGTTAGATGACAAGATATCCAAAAAAGTTATTTGGAAATGTTGCTTAGAATTCAATTCTAAGGCTGCACACCAATTTTTGTAAACATATTTAAAAAAAAAAACAATCAAAAACCATAACTTTCCCAAATATTGTTTAATTGAATTACATATTCCTTTATATATTTTTTCATTTTTAGCAGCTCACAGTTGGGTCATCACTGCAGTCAGTGATATTTCTAAATTTAGTTGATACTCAAACAATTTTTTAGTATATTTTAATAATAAAAAAAAAATCCCATATGTTGCGATATTTATAGCAGTCACTATATATATATAATATTGAATCTGAGAAAGCTTTAGCTTTGTACTGTTTATAATTTTCGAGTAAAGAACTGTTCAGAGGAAAACCAAAAAATAATCTTTTACGTTAACCAATGTGATACATTCTTTTATGTTACTATTACCAATTCGACAACTACAACATACCTACTAAGAAGTCTAACTAAGAACCCAAGGGAATATATCACATGGAAGAGCAAAACAGATAATTTTTTTGTTTTTATTAACATATATTTCTAAAATTTAACACTAGATGTAATTTTCATCACTAGGCAAGGACCAATTTCATTAGTTTATCCGGCTATAGCCTCTGTATATTTAAAATTTAATTTAAAATATCCACACTAAAACTAAATCAGTCAGTACTCATTCCAGATTATCTCATGAAAATTCCAAAATATTTACATAATACATACCAAAAAAGTCCATACTTTACTAGATGCACTAAATTTCTGGACGTTCAGAAGGTCTTGAATCATGACATTGTAATAATAAGGAAATAAACATCTTAATCAAACAAGGGTTGGATTTTCCAAAGAAAAAAGTATATTGAAATTAATTTTTATCTTAGACGCTAAGAAAACGTAGGTGTGGCTAGGGGTATGACGAAGTATATCGAAAAGTTGTGCAAAATTTTATAAGGAATTCAATAATGAAATTGAAAAGGTTGTTATCTGATTTAAGTAAAAGTATCAACGTTGCATTAGTGGCTAAAAAAGCCTTTATCTTCTAAATCTGAATTGTTTTAAGTTTTATTTCAATAAAGTCAATCTGGTCCTCATGTTTCAAAAAGTAGGAAACTTTAAAAAATTGGAATAAGTATCAGAATTAGATTGTATATCGAAAAAATTCCTGGCCTAATTCTTTATCAGTGATTTAGCAAACAGGACATGCTTAAAGACCTTCTGAACGTATTTCGGCCAATTCGCACAAAAAAAAACAAAAAAAAATACAAAGGTCATCTATGAGGCATCATCATCCGCATGGCATCATCATCATCATCATCATCATCGTCAACGCCAAAAAATAGTCACGACCGCCACCACCAATCGAACTGATATCGAGCCTGCATAAGGAGGATAACTGGAGTACTGACCTCTTCCTCACCTACCTCGGCCTTTTTGGCCTTGGGATCAGCAACTTGGAGCGTCTCGTCTGGGGGCAGACGCCACTCATTCCGGTCAGCGTGATGCACATTAGCGTGCATTCCGCCGCTTTCTGCCCCGCTCTCCTTCCACCTTCCGACGCCACTGTTATGGTTGTTGGTATTCCGGGGGTGCTAGGGCCGTCACCAGATAACCGGACGCTGCCTCCCGTCGTACACGCTAGGAGAAGGCAGGATGGTCCTCCCTTAACTGTAACAACAGAATAAAAACGTCTTAGAATGATTTCGATCCGACTGACTGAAGAACGAAGATTGGATCGGACCTAAAGTAGATCCCTGCGGTACTCCAATGTTAACTAAAAATTGTATAAATTGCATAAACGTAAGCAGTAGCTGCACTTCGTGCCGGCACCTTACAAGGGAGCCTCGCGAGCTGTAAAAAAAATAATGAAACTTAGTAATAATAATGTATATTTGCCGTAATATATCACAGATACAGGCAATTGTCATTGTACATAAAACATAAAATACACTTAAGACTTTACGGTAACCCCAATACCCCGACAGACCACCGCAACATACACTGTTGAAAATATTACGGTGTTGGCGTTAATTTTGCGCTAGTCAAATATTTTAGTGTTGATTTTTCCAAACTTTGCCAGACGAGTTGAGTACGCGTATTGAATAGAACAGAAATGACTAGAATTTCATGTGAATTCTTTGTTCAGATATGAGGATTGACTATTTTTCTAGACATTCAGAAGCGTCAACCAATCAGATTTTTTCCCTCGGATAGAAATATAGAAACCCCACCTATTCTAATACAGTATTGCATTATACGCACCACCTGCATTGCACGTGTATCTGTTTTTCGTGTTTGATTCTCCGTATTAACATATCCAAACAAACCACCAAATGTGACTGACTTGCAAAGTGTAACCTCGTATTATTAAACGTTAATTCCAGTGGGCATAAAAAATTTCAATATCTTAAAGATGTATTGGGAACATCTATTTACGCAATTAGTTTAGACTTGACTCAAATAGCATAAACATTCACTTAATTTTATAATGGTTCTCAAAAAATCATTTTAAAATTGGTACGTTTAGTTGAAACCAAAACTTGTGAATGAGTGGTTTTGCATATTTATAATTGAGAAATCGTCTTAAAGAGAGAATATTATAGCACTAAGAAATAGGAGTTGCATATTAAAAAGACGTTGTGTTTAGAAAATGGTGTTAAAACACCCAATAGATCGTATTCATTTAGTTAAACAGCTAGTAAATTTGTCTAGTCTAGATCAAATAAACTGTGACTGGAAGTATTTTATAATTCCACGTGTCAGTTGGACAAAATAACTCCTTAGCAATAGACAATACTTGACTATCTTTGCTCGTCAAATTTAAACTTCTATAGTTCTCGACAAAATACCACGAAGAGTGTGGACCTCTCCTGACTATTAAATTAGTCAAAAAAGTGTTAAAATTTTCAACAGTGTACGAGGTAGCAAGACATATTACCGAATACTATCCTCCCATTTCATGTATTCTTGGAAGGTATAAAAGCTTTCTTTCATTAAAAAATCGTAGCATGCCCGTCGAAACTTACCAAACACATTTTAATGTCCTTAATGTTATTAGGCAATGCATTATAAGCCAATATAGATCTGTAATATGCTCCTCTCTCGTATTGCGCCGATTTGTGAATAGGTATGATAAGATCTCTTGAATGTCTAATTTTCAAACCAGTACGAGATATATCTATATTTCGGGGATATATATATTTATTTTTAAAATAGAGTATCAGCAATCTGTATATGTACAGCGATGGCAGAGGAAGAATATTTAGTTCCTTAAATAGTGATCGACATGACGATCTGCTCGGCTTGTTAAGCATACACCGTAATATTCTTTTTTGAATTATAAAAATTCGTTGAAAACATGAAGCCGAGCCCCAGAATACCAAACCATATGACAACCTTGATTGTATGCTACTGTAATAATATACTCGTAATTGCATAATATTGTTTTGGCAAGTTCTTTGACCAAACTGTCCACATGACTCTCCCACTGCAACTTATAATCTAGTGTCACCCCAAGAAATTTTACGTGTTTTATTTGCTCAATTTTTTTATCACTAGCCTTCACTACTATTTCCTCCTCAGAATTAAACGTTATTAATCCGGGTTTTTCGATATTAAGGTGCAATTTATTAATTTTGCACCAATCACTCATGCCCTTAAAAATTACATTGCACATGCTGCTGATTTCCTCATACGAATTACCTTTTACTACATAATTACATAATTCGCCGTTGTTTATAAATTTATTAAGGTTTTGATATTAGGAATATCAAAGGACCCAAAATCGAACCTTGCGGTATCCCCTGTAAAATATTGGACATGGTTGAATAAATGGGGATCTTAGTGTTATTTTCTTCAGCATAGAGACTAACACGATGGGTCCTATTTGTCAAGTATGATCTCAGCAGTTCCATGGCACCTCCACGTACACCATACCGCTGTAGTTTACTATACAATACCTCATGGTCAATGACATCAAAAGCCTTGTTAAGGTCAAAATAGAATCCACATACCTTCAATATGTTGTTCAATGCTGATAAAATTGATGTAGTACAGTTGAAAATAGCATTTTCGCATGAATTGCAAGAAACCATACTGAGTGACGCTTAACAGATTATTAGTTGTAAAGAAATTGAGGAGACGGTTATATATTACTTTTTCGAATACTTTGGGAAAATGTGGATACATCGAATAGGCCTGTATTATTCAACTATCTTTAGTACCTTTCTTATGAACCGGAACAATCTTTGCATGCTTTAAGGCATTGGGAAATACACACTGTTACAGCATTGAATTTGCAATGTCATTAGAGGTTTTGCAACAAAATTGCGATATTTCTTAACAAGGTTCGCGGGGAAGTAGTCCAAACCAAATGAAGATTTATTTGAAATTTCGTCTATTATTTTACTTATCTCGTCGATAGTGGTTCGCCAGTTTGTCGACTGGCACTGAGTGTTACACATGGGCACTTTCTGTTGCGGCGGAATTTCAACTTTAGGGGTTGCAATTTGACTTTGAAATCTGCCCCAAATTTCGTTTATCCAAAATAACTTTTAAACGGTGCGGGATAGAAAAAAAATCAATGGAGGGCTCGTAGCGTTTGAAAAAAATAATATGAAAAAAAACCTTAATTTTGTGAGGACCCTGTATAATTATTTAATTCAGGTCTATTTACAGTACTTTATGCCAACTAGAGTGATTATAACCAATTCTGAAGTTCGATCGAATAAGCACAACATATGAGGAGTGACGTTCCAAAACGCAGTTTCCGACCAAAGTTCGAGTTTTTAGGTAAAGATGGCGTTAGATGCTTTAAAACGAAATGCTTTTAATGCATTGAAGGTACGGTTTCAAAACGCTGTAATTCTTATAGCATTTCGTAGTGGAAATTGAAGCTACGTTTCAAAGCGCAGTATTGGGTTACATTTATCCGTTTCAAAACGCAGTTTTTGTTTTTAAGAATGCGTCACATGCTTTGTGTGCCTGGTTGTTTATGAAATGGTAAAATAGTGCTATTGTTTTCTACTTACAATGAATGAGGGTGAGATTGTCGTGAAGACTGTAGGATCTAGAAAAAGAGCAAAAGTACTACATACAAAACAACGTGAAAAGCAGATAAGGTAATAGTGTATAATGTAGGTTATGTTCATGTAATGTTATAATGTTGCAAAAACTTTACGCACACTGATCATTTCCCCAATTTGAAAACATTTGGAATGCCCTGTCAGCACGCAACAAAGACATTTGATTGTACAGCAATATGTCGAAACGCCATAATTCAGGTGAGGAGAAAACTTTATCAACAACCGAACCGAATTATTCAAAATGAAAAAATTGCAACCTTGCTACATGTGAAGCGAGACGCTTACAACAGTTCTTTTTGTGTTCCCGGTTAGAAGACACTCGTTTCTGCCTGCAGACCGAATTTTTGGCCGCATTAAAAAAAATTAAAAAAAAAAGCAGAAATTCTTACGAAAAAAAGGTTCCTGCCAAATTTTCTCAGAGGTTGACGAGGTTAGATGTTTAGAAAGAGAGTGGACGTTATGTAACTTAAAAGCATTGGGTGAAGTATGTAAGAAAATTGATGGTATACGAGATGCAAAAAGAATGTATCTTACGAAAGATGCAACAAACAAACTGAAATTACGAGTTGAACCTTTTTACAGAAATGATTTAAATGAAGCAAAGTTGTTACTAGAAGCAGGTAAATCTTTGCAACGAATAACATTAGAAGAAGCTGTAATAGGTAGAGATATAAATCCAAAGAAAAGAAAAAATATCAATAATTTACTTGATAAAGCTTCTTCAACAATTGATGAAAACAATAAGAAAATAAATTGGAGAGAAATCAATAGTCTACAATTTTATAAAGACCTTTTAGATACTAAAACTGCAGCTGACAACAATAATGCGAACGATCAACAAAACGATGAACAATGGGAATGTGACTGTACCGAAGCGGATGATCATGCGCAGGTGCATTTCATTGTTTGCACACACAGTAGTAGTGCTGATAGTGCGCTAATGCCTATAGTTTTATAGAATGTAATTTTCGTTTATGTTGTGTTACTAACTTACTTATGTTAGATATTATGCATAATAATGTTTTTTGTTATTAATTTGTTATAACCAAAATATTGTTTAAATGAATAAAAATTTTAAATTTATTCCATAAACTTTAAATTTCAAGTCACTTTTTAAATTTTCCAAATCGCAGTTTTTTACATTTTTGGAACAAAACGCGTTGCTTTCCATTTTCCGCAACAAAACGCAGTATTGGTATTTGCTTTCTTTTATTCTGACGTCATTTTCCCAATATTTTGTAATTGTATGTTCAGTTGATTACTACGTCAAAGACTTTACATTGTTCTAACAAACTGGCTGAAAATATCAAAAAGTAAATCATAACAATAATTCTGTAATTACTCAAAAACATAGTCGACTGGAAAACTGAGTTTTGGAACGTCACTCCTCATATGTCGTTCCGTGCTTATTGCAACATCCTGTATATAAATAGCTATATCAACCGAAAGGGCGACACAAACGCTGCAAGTCCTCCATTGAAACTTTTTTCTATCTTTCACCGTTTAAGAGTTGTTTTGAATAAACGAAATTTGGGACGAATTTCAAAGTCAAATTTCACCCCCTAAAGTTAAAGTTCCGCAAGACCAACTTCCAAGTGATCTACAAACTGGTGTAGTTTCATTAGAATCCGCGATTTGCAGTTCGCGAAGTTTCGTTATTTAGTTTTTTTTTTTTTTTCGTATAAAACTTGAAGTCGACTATTGATGAGCACAAGTGGGATTCAGGGTCTGTTTAGAGGACCGTATTAACACGATGTTGCGATGCAACTGCAAAAGAAAATACTGTGTTTTTAATTTCAATCTAAGGAACTGCTAGATGTTGAAATGAGATTGCAAAAGTAAGTAACAAGCAATCAAGAGATTTCTCCCAATTTTGAAATAATTGTCTTTTTTTCTATTACAGAGAATCGCGACAACGCAATGGCAACGGAAAAATAGATTCCATTGTAGTGTTTTTCTGTATAAATATAAAAACAATCTAAATATGCATATATAAATATTTTTTTTATTAAATACTGAAATTCTCATACATTTTTACTTATTTCCGCGATTGATTGTCGCAAGCTTTTATCAAGGTTTGTATAAGCTTTCTTTAAAGCTTGACTGAACATTGTTATTCTAATCTTGTCATATGCTTTTACAGATAAGCTTGTCATTCTAACGTTAGCATATGCTCTTACAGATACGCTCATGAAAACCTTGTCAATCTAACCTTGTCATATGCTTTTACAGATAAGCTAATGAAAAGCTTGTGATTTTAACGTTGGCATATGCTCTTACAGACACGCTCATGAAAACCTTGTCAATCTAACCTTATCGTATGCTTTTACAGACAAGCTTATGAAAACCTTGTCCTGTGTCAACTAGCAACTTTGTCATAACCTTGCAGCAAGCTTACACCTTTGTCAATGACAAGCGTACACCGACAAGCTTTTTCACTTGTCGGGACAACTTTAAATAAAGCTTGTGTAAACCTTAAATTGTTATCCGGGTTGCTATTTGTTTTATGATGTTTAGTTCAATGTCGAAAGACTCTTTAGTTAGATGTAAATTCACCAATCTATGTAAGTAGGTAATTACGAAAAGCAGCATACTTATGACTAAAAGGCTGGTTTGGTGTTCGTTAATTCCTATGCCACCATAACCTTAATTTAAGTATATTTATTGTTTAATAATTACAATTTCTGTATTGATTTGAAAAGTCTTGCTTTGTCACTTATTATATTAAGATTTTTCATAGCGTTTTTACTTCATTTTTGGATAGACGCCGTCATTCTCTAAATGACGCTTAACTTGACATAATAAGAGTTGTTTTGAAAAAAAAAAACTCAAAATTTAAAGAATAAAAATAATTTATGAAAAAAATTACATCAAGTGTAGAAAATTTAGGTTTTGGAAGTCTTGGCAGATACCTACACAATAGCAAAATTCAGTCTGAACGGTAACTAATTAATTCTGAATTGATATCTCGTATATTTCAAATGGTTGCTGCAATTCGCAATTCTAAATGAACGAGAAAGCAATTTCTGAAAAATGCTTTCGACTGTTAGTGCTATAGATTCGTGTTTTATAGCAGAATCCTAGGATTCATGGCCGCAGGCGAATGTTCTGTAGCGATCTTTTGTGATCTCTGCAGAGCATTCGACTGCACTGAAAAACCGATTTGTTTGATAATACAAATTTTGTTTAAGCTAACTAAATATTGAGTTAAATATGGGCAAACAATATATTTGTTTAATTAAACCAAATTATTTAGTCATTTAACCCCTTTATTTATTTGAAATAGCGAAATAGTTTGTTGGATCAACTAATTTTTCATGATAAGATTTTGTTGAAATTATGTTGTTGTCCTGAACAAATTGGTTTTTTAATGTGCGTCAATCATACTGTATTGCTGAGTAAATCATAAGAATCTGATGTTAGAGGGCCAGCTTATCAGAGTATAAGTAATAGGGAGCAATATTTATTCTTGAATATAAAATTAGAACACTGTAATAAAATAATTGCTTTAACATGTGTTTTAATATATTTTAGGGATCAGGTGTTCTATAGGGTTCCGTACTTGGCCCGATTCTCTTATCACTTTATATAAATAATAACGTATTCACCGTTTAATGATTTTTTGACATAAAAGCTTTAAATTCTTATGATGAAACGTTTAAATATATTTGCGATTATTAATACAAATACCTCTAGTTGCGTACATAGCTTCTGCTATTTTAATTAGCTACACTTCAAATAAATAACGCCAAACAGAAGAAAAAGCAATATTCTGAGAACTTTTCGAAATATGAAGTCTGTTACAACCTCAAATGAATTGTAGAGCCAGAAGAAAAAACAGCGGTAGGTTAATAAAAAAAAAAACAGCACGTACTAGCTAACTTTTTCTTTGACGAAATTTTATAGGTCGCTGCATCGGAACATATACATAAAAAAGGTTTGTGTGTACCTATACATATCAAAGTTTACGGAATTGGAAAACGTCAGCTGTGGATTTTTACGATATCCTACTGCTTAAAAAAAGTTTCGGGCGATTTTACCAGAGCAGTAACCATTTCTGGCTCACGAAAGTGCTTGCCGTTACGCTGAAACTAATTTGAATTGCGAAAGTTATGATATCCTCGGCATAAAGTCGTTTGAGCGGGACAAAAAACAAAAATTAAAGTATGCATTTGGACGTAAAAGGAAGTTTTACCGAAAAGTTATTGTATGTATGCTACTAACAATAAGATTTCGTAAATACCGTGAGATCGAATAAGACTGCGCTGATTCTACTCCACTTTCCACGAAGATTATATCAATATTTACATCTACTGTTTCTAATGAAGTTAGTTAATAAAACACAGTAATGTGCTGTCATTGCGCGGTTTTTGTCTAATTATGCGTATGCAACTTAATATACACTAATGCCAACCCGGATAACAAGTGTAGTGCACCAAAATTGCATCTAAGGCATGAGTCATTCAACTAACTCCCGCGCAAAAATAACGTAATAAACGTTTTTCAAAGCAGTGTATTTATAATAAAATAGACCAATTACATTACATGATATAGAAGGTTTAAACAATATATATGTAAAAAATACACATTTATGTCATGTCTTAACTTATATCAGACATTCTTCATAATTTATACGAGGTACTGAATGGACAATAATGGATGGGATGCTTTCATAGCCATAATGCTCTACAACAAAAATATAATATAAATTCAAAAATTGGGAACATGTTTCTTTAACATACCTACACTGCTTACATGCTGTGTTCAAAGTGAGAACCTCCATTATTTATGCAAGCATCTGCCCTCTTCTTCATGTTTTCAGAAACATTTATTAATTGCTCATTTATAATATTCTCTATTTCATTTCTTATTGCTTCTTTCAATTGACTCATGTTATGTAAGCGGTTCCGATAAATTTTATTTTTTAGATGACCAATAAAAAAAGTCAAGGGTGTAAGATCGGTGATCTAGGTGCCAACGTTAACAATCTGTTATCAAAAAATTCCTGCAAAATCCTCTCTTGTTTCTCTTGCTGTATGAGTAGTAGCATTGTCATTTTGAAAATAGCCTAGCTGTATTCATCATCAAATAATTGTGTTCACAAATTCATGTAATATAAGTCTAATTCTAGCTGCGTGTATGTATTGTCAAAGAATATCGGTCCTATTATACGTCTCCTGGACATTGCAACCCATATCCCTATTTTTACAGAATGTAATTCCGTTTCCCCACTAACGTGAGGATTTTATGCGGACCAAATCCTCAGAATTTACATCACCTGTTAAATTAAGCCAGACTTCGTCAGAAAAAAAGGAAGATTTAAAACATCGTCATTCTTTAAATATGCATTAAACCAATGGCAATATTCCATACGGTTTTCGAAATTTAGTGGCAGTAATTGCTGCACGATAGAATTTTATATGGATGATAATAAAGCTTCCGTTTTACAGCTTTCCGAGCTGATCCATAAGATAAACCTACAAAAAAATTCACATTACTTTTTAAAACACCATTTAGTATGTGTATTTCTACCAGTTTGTTGTGCAAGTTGCCGTAATGGCTTTCCAGGGCTGTGATCCAAACGAGCACATACGTCTTCCACCACATTTTCGGTTAGAACTGATGGGCGACCTGGTGACTTTCCCTTCAAAACACTTCCAGTTCTTCTGAAGCGATGGACAACCCGATTGATGTGTCGAGGGAGAGTTTCATTATCAATTTGCACTTCAGCAAATTGGTTCATAAATTCTTCAGCACAAAGTATAGCTGAATATCTCCACTGCCCATCACCTCTTCGCTCGCCATTTCCAAAGTATGCCTCCAAAATAAATTTATCTTGGTCTAGTGTAAATGGCATTTTGCAAAAAAAAAAAAACACATTATGCTCTCAATGCGAAATAAAGGCGTAGTCTTAAGAGAATTTAGCAAACAATAATACAGAATGACTAAATAAACAAAATTCTATGTAGAACATATGTCAAATTTTACAGTAAACTTTGAGGAAACCCTGTATTACTAATTTCATTACAATGATTGGATGAAAATATTGATTTGCGCATCGCGGAAAGTAGTGTAGGATCAGGACAATCATTCCCGATCTCAGTGTATTTCTTTCCCTTAATTACCTGAAAGTACTTCGTCACTCCAAAGGACGTTATTGTTACTTCTGTTACGTTTACGTAAGCCGCTGCACATCAGTGTGGATGACGTAGCCACTGCTAGAGGACGCTTGTGGAATCCCATTTAATGCAAGCGAGATTTAATTACACTCCAAGGCGAGCAAATGCGTTTTGCATTCTGTTTGCTCTCGTCTCGCGCAACGCTATTTCGACCTGGCTAATGGGGCTCACTTAGCCGGCCGCTGGGCCCTAAGTAATTGCCTAACCGTGGGACGGTTTATTTGTTCGACCTGGTCGGTAGGTATTTTGCGATTATGGAACGTGCGAAGTCATCTAAACGTTCGAACGGGTTTTTAAAGTAATTGAAACCGTAAAGTTTTGTATTTTCGGTCTGGACAATCTAGGTAAAATATGAATGTTTGACGAGGCATATTATAATTACTTTCTCTTAATTTGTGTGTGTATGTTACCACACATGCATTCATTTATAGTCTTTTACTTGTATTTAACTTATTATAAGACAAATTTCCATATCAATATTTAAGTTGCAAGTAAGTAATTCAGTTTCTTTTACCTTACTCTAACAGCCAGAAATATTACATAGATATTTTTAAAAATATATTTTGTAAATATTTTTTCGTGAGAGGTTTTTGAATATATTTCTCATATTTTTTCTAAATATAGTATAAATATTCAATAAAATATTATTCCATATTTTAAAATTAATGTAAGCGCTATATTTTCTAAAATATTTGTAAAATATTTATATGAAAAATTGAATTTTTTATGCAATCTATTTAATTTGTCAAAATGAACTAAAATTGTTCTTGGTTATTTAGAATGTATAAGTCGATAACGAAAATTGAAACATACATATAGTTGTCTAAAAGCAAGAACTTGTTTTTTCATACTCACCATACAAGTTAATAATCAATAATTTGGCATCTTTAAGGCATACTGAAGTTTTATCAAATTAATCACTATTTTTTAATTAAAGTGTTCTAAATAAAAAACAAAAAACGTATTGATTATCATTTTTTTGAATAAGCCAATGAAAATGAAAAATACTCATTTTAAGTCTAGCCTGGCTGGTGGCAGTAAACACCTATGCTTTTTCATATCTTCGTAGTGGCGCTCTCATGGCGTTTCCCTTGTGGCCTCTAAAACAATGCCAGTTGTATTAGATCATACCATGAATAAAAATCGTACAACATTATCAACACTACTAATACATTGGAGCATTTACAATAATTGGAGTGGTAGCTACATTTAATACTTACGATACTTATTTTTACTCTTATTCATAATATTTGAAAACATTCTACGTACAAACAATAAAACAACACACGTATTAACCTCTATTGAGGTTATGATGCTTATCTACGATATGATCTCTAAGCAAATCACTAGCAATTTATCTGGTAGATGCAGTACATATATGATGCATAAAATTTCCTATTATTAAACGATTTCTGTACATAGCGATATTGAGCATTCCAATTATCTTATAAATGCCATGACATATTCAAAGTTTTGCCTACCTCGTAGTCCCCAACAAAACTAAAACACACCCCGCAACAATTAATTGCATAGTTAACCCTAATCTGCCTAATCGATATACTATTATAAACTATAACATGTAACGGACAAACGAATGAAAACGTTGATGATACGCACGTGCGCGTATGCATTCTATGTACCTAATCCATAGACGCATAAACAATACTAAATCATATAACACCGGCACCGTAATGAATAGAGGTGTTGTGTTGACGTTCGCAACTTACAAATATTACAAATAATATAATACAAAACGCAGATATATTAATAGAAAAGTTACAGAGCTCAACTTCGATACTAATTAAATCATATTAGATATATATTATCTAATTTAATCTTTAAACTATCATTTTAAATCGGTACATACCTACTTAATATGTATGCATATTTTACCCATTTTATATTATTCGTCCTACGCACCAAATGTACAAAAGCAAAAATTCAATCTTTTTTTTATATGAAATAAATATTTACAGAAATACAAAGCAAAATATTCTTGGAGAGTTATGAAAAATATATTAAGAAAACATTTGCAATAAAATATTATTAATGCAACATAACATATATACAGGGTTTTCCACGGAACTGGCTGGTTAGAAGTTTTCCGGCTTAACGAAATTCCTCAGTTTTAAAAAATTGGGGTTTGCAACAATTTGGCACTTGCTTTTTTTCTAAAATATTTTCACCTTTTTTGCACTTCCGGTTAACCGGAAGTCGCCACGAACTTTGTTATTTTAAATGGAATACCCTATATATTATTATATTTTTGAATTTACCATAAAATTCTATGACGATTACCATTAGGGTATCTTATACCTATCTTCAACTGTTTCTAAGATATTATGATTTTTGTTAAAATTTTGACATTTACATTGTTATATGTAATTAATTAATTCTCACTTGATTTAAGTGTCAGAAATCTCCGACTTTGAAATCAACAAGTACTAACATTGTTTTACCAAAACGTAGAAAAAAAATTCAGTGACATTATACAGGCTGTTTAAAAATTAGTGACATATCCAAGAATTTTGAATGTGGCAAAACTTAATTTTTTCAAATAGAACACCCTGTACATTTTTCTATTTTTGGATGTACAATTAAATTCTATGCCGATTTGCTGTAGCATTCCCTATACCCATCTTCAGTAGTTTTCTTTTAAATTTCTCGTTTTGTTTATTACCGCTTTCAAATTGCCGAATAATTTCTATCTGGTGGGCCATGACATTAACATCACAACAATTTATTATTATTAGTAAGTATTATTGTTATAATCATTGTTTGTTACACGTCGCGTGTTCAGATAAATGCATATTATTATGGAACTTATGAATTACATAATGAAAAATATTGAAGGAGCTTATTTTAACCTGGATACTTTAAATTTATTTTACATTCACTGAGAATGCAGGATGAACTTATAGAGAATTTACGGTAATTATAGGAATTTATTTTCGGCTAATATATTCAATAAAATTCAGAAAACTTTGTTATAATACATTACACAGATTACACACTGTACGCAACTTTCGGTACTACTAAGCAAGATTTAATGATTCGTGTGATGAGAACGTTTAATGAATTAGACCCAGTTGAAGTGGGAAGAAGTATAAGGCGACACATTAAGACGTCGAATAATAAAATGCTTGGACGTAAACGGAATTCACATTGAGCATTTTTTTGATGCTCTGTCATGGTTCAAGTTTATGCTGCTTGTAAATTGCATTTGTTAAGTAATTTTGAAAATGCTTTAATATATCAAAAACTTTAAAACATTTGTCTGACAAGCACACTACGTTTTAGTGAAACAATTTTTGTTATGTTGTCGTCGTTATCGTTTATGCCATTTCCCTTAATTTGAAACCAAGCTATTAAGAGAAATCATTTCAAAATTTTCTGGATGCCGTTAGATATATTAACAACCAATAAATTCCTTTAATTACATTGAATTCTCTATAAGTTCTTCCTGCATTCTCAGTGAATCTAAAATAAATTTATAGTATCTATGTTAAAATAAGCTCCTCCAATATTTTTCATTATCTAATTCATAAGTTCCACAATAATATTCATCGATCTGAACACGCGACGTGTAACAAACAATGATTATAACAATAATACTTACTAATAATAATAAATTGTTGTGATGTTAATGTCATGGCCCACTAGATAGAAATTATTCAGTCATTTGAAAGCGGTAATAAACAAAACGAGTAATTTAAAAGAAAACTACTGAAGATGGGTATAGGGAATGCTACAGCAAATCGGCATAGAATTTAATTGTACATCCAAAAATAGAAAAATGTACAGGGTGTTCTTTTTAAAAAATTATTTTTGCCACATTCAAAATTCTTGGATATGTCACTAATTTTAAACACCCTGTATAATGTCACTGAATTTTTTTTCTACGTTTTGGTAAAACAATGTTAGTACTTATTGATTTCAAAGTCGGAGATTTCTGACACTTAAATCAAGTGAGAATTAATTAATTACATATAACAATGTAAATGTCAAAATTTTAACAAAAATCGTAATATCTTAGAAACAGTTGAAGATAGGTATAAGATACCCTAATGGTAATCGTCATAGAATTTTATGGTAAATTCAAAAATAATAATATAATAGGTGTTCCATTTAAAATAACAAAGTTCGTGGCGACTTCCGGTTAACCGGAAGTGCAAAAAAGGTGAAAATATTTTAGAAAGAAAGTAAGTGCCAAATTGTTGCAAACCCCAATTTTTTAAAACTGAGGAATTTCGTTAAGCCGGAAAACTTCTAACTAGCCAGTTCCGTGGAAAACCCTGTATTTTTTAAATGTTTTCCTAATATATTTTCTATAATATATTTTATGCATGTTATATTAATATAACTAATATTCAAGAAAGATTTAAAATATTTTAAATATTTATAAAATATGAAATAGATATAGTTGGTCACTGGGGTACATTTTTTGCGCTTTCCCTAATTTTGTAGTGTTCGGTCCAGAAATACTGAAACACCTACTTTGGTTTATTTTAAATCGTCCGGAAATATATCATTTTCCGGCCTAGGCTGGCAAAAAAATCACTGAAGGTTGGCAATATTATGTTTAGTTTGACACATGACGCAATATCTTCAATACTTCATATTAACAAATTGTGAAAAGTGTTTTTAGTTAATAAGCTGTCAATGAGATGCTGCGGAACCATTTTGTCATATCGTAAAATCGCTTCGCGTCTCTGTTGTAATAAAACATTTTTTTCCCAGCAGGGAAAAGGTTGAGGGAGGAAAGTTGTACTTTTACTCCCTAGGGCGGAAAGTAACATTAACATGATGAAACTGTACATCTTATAATATGTGGCATTATTGATAGATGACATTATAATTACTAAATTATCAGGTATTAAATTTCAAATAAACTATTACTATAAACACTTTTAAAACGATGCTAACTTGACAGTTCCCCAAAAATATTTGAAGTCTACTATCTATCATGTTACTCACAGGTATGTCTTTATTATTTTTAGACATTTAGTTAAAATTGGACTGGCTGGGAAAAAAATAGTATTCGAATCACGTGAGGAAAGTGCTATTGCAGGTTTTTTGGGGCAAGTACTTTCCTTCCTTGGTTTGAAATACGTATACTATTTCACCTTGCATGAAATGTACTACAATAGCTGGATTGGTTTTACAGCTTTGATTAGTTCACTTTGGTTAAACAAACCGGAAAAAAAAAACCAAAAAACTGAAGTGACTGAACCAGCACATTTAAAAAAATGAACAACTGACAACATTTACAAGTGTTAGGCAACTTCCTACTGGTTTATTTGAACTGATCAACTGACCTAGATGTTCGGGTAGTTACATAGAGGGGTAAAGGGAAATTTGGTTCGTTCAGTTTACTGAACTTTACTTGTTCAGTACTGAACTTTACCTGACAGTTTACGATATCTGTGAGTTGCTTATCTGGTACTTTTATCCTTACATTAATAAATCCTGCTGTAGATTTTTGCCTTTAGTGCATCAACATGAAGAGAAGAGCTTCAACAAAATTACATACACATTTTAAAGATGTTTTAGCATTAAAAGCAACGTCTGCAGTTTTGAGTTGTGATCGTCGCCTTCAAGCTGAGAACATATGCTTCTTCTAACTTCTATATTATACTTCAACAATTTTATTCTCATTCCATGTATTCCCGAGTCCAGTAAGTTTATTTCATTCCAAAATATCAAAATACTCACTACTTACCGAGAAAATAAAAAGACCAACGCACTAAAATGGAATCAAGAAAACATCTAATCACCTTTTCGAAGTTTACGTTCGTAATAAAACCGCTAGGTGTCGCACCTCGCTATCCGTACCTCAACCATCAACCGGTAAAACAAGAGAAACTACATTTTACGATCCACGGCCTTTACTGCTGTCATTCGATCCGGTAGGAGGCTTCAACGTACCTCATCGTGGTAATAACATTGTGTCCGTTTTGTTTTCCTATTTTCGCCTATATACGTTGCAGTAAATGTAAAAAGGTATTAAGTAAACTATGCCATTTTCCCTTGCAAATGATGTAGGTACGTGTTTATAGAGTGGTTGATTTATCATTGTGAACTCGTTGTTTCGGTTAGAATCAAAGCATTTATTTAAAAAAGTTAAAATATAAATCTGTTACAATATTTTGCGCTCTCTCTAATCAAGTAAGATATGATGCTATCCTTTTCTCTGCTATCTTTATGGTGCTTTTAGGCGATTGGCTACAAAAGTCTATATTTAACCAATTCTAGCTGCCAATGCTGTCATTCTAAACCACTACACTGTTGGACTTAGAAATAATGTTTGAAGAGTTATTGTTGTATATACTTTAATGTATCATAGTAACACTGTTGTATAACTAATGGTACCCCAGTGACCAACTATATTTATTTCATATTTTATAAATATTTAAAAAATATTAAATCTTTCTTGAATATTAGTTATATTAATATAATATGCATAAAAATATATTATAGAAAATATATTAGGAAAACATTTAAAAAAATATTACCTATGTTATGTAGCATTATAATATTTTATTGCAAATGTTTTCTCATATATTTTTCATAACTCTGCAAGAATATTTTGCTTGTATTTCTGTAAATATTATTTCATATAAAAAAAAAGATTGAATTTTGCTTTTGTACATTGGTGCGTAGAACGAATAATATAAAATGGTAAAATATGCATACATATTAAGTAGTATGTACCTATTTAAAATGATAGTTAAAGATTAAATTAGATAATATATATCTAATATGATTTAATTAGTATCTAAGTTGAGCGCTGTAAACTTTTCTGTTAATATATCTGCGTTTGTATTATATTATTTGTAATATTTGTAAGTTGCGAACGTCAACACAACACCTCTATTCATTACGTGCCGGTGTTATATGATTTAGTATTGTTTATGCGTCTATGGATTAGGTACATAGAATGTATACGCGCACGTGCGTTCATCAACGTTTTCATTCGTTTGTCCGTACATGTTATAGTTTATATATAGTATACGATTAGGCAGATTAGGGTAACTGTGTAATTAAATGTTGCGGGGTGTGTTTTAGTTTTTGTGGTGACTACGAGGTAAGCAAACTTTGACATGTCATGGCATTTATAAGATAATTGGAATGCTCAATATCGCTATGTACAGAAATCGTGTTAATAATATAATTGTAAGAATTTTATGCATCATATATGTACTGCATCTACCAGATAAATTGCTAGTTGATTTGCTTAAGAGATTCATCTCGGTAGATAAGCATCATAACCTCAAATAGAGGTTAGAATACGTTTATGTTGTTTATTGTTTGTACGTAGAATGTTTTCAAATATTATGAAATAAAGTAAAAATAAGTATCGTAAGTATTAGAATGTAGCTACTACTCCAATTATTGTAAATGCGCCAAATGTATTAGTAGATGTTGATAATGTTGTACGATGTTTTTTCATGGTATAATCTAATACAGTTGGCATTGTTTAGAGGCCACTAGGAACGCCATGAGAGCGCCACTACCGAAGATATGAAAAAAGCCATAGAGGTTGTACCTGCACCAGCCAGAGACTTAAAAATGAGTATTTTCATTTTATTGGCTTATTCAAATAAAATGATAATACACACGTTTGTTTTTATTTAGAACACTTCAATTAAAAAATAGTGATTAATTTGATAAACCTTCAGTATGCCTTAAAAGATGCCAAAATTATTGATTATTAACTTGTATGGTGAGTGTGAAAAAACAAGTTCTTGCCTTTTAGACAACTCATGTATGTTTCAACTTTTCGTTATCGACGTTATATATTCTAAATAACCAAGAACAATTTTAGTTCATTTTGACAAATTAAATAGATTGCATAAAAAATCTCAATTTTCATATAAATATTTTAGAAAAAATGTAGCGCTTACATTAATTTTAAAATATGGAATAAATATTTTAATTGAATATTTTAACTATATTTAGAAAAAAATATGAAAAATATATTCAAAAACCTCTCACGAAAAATATTTATAAAATATATTTTTAAAAATATCTATGTAATATTTCTGGCTGTTAGGGTACTGACAATTGACAATATATAATTTGGTGCTTGTGTCTCGCGTTTTCAAATTTTTATTATACTCTCTGGACACAATATGGCGGTCAATTGTGGTACTTGCTACATCTAGTGACTTTAGAATCTGGTGTAACCTTCATTTCAATGTGAACTTGAATGATTTGACAGGCCGTATAAAGCAAACAGTCAAAGTCAATCAAGCAGGTCGTAACCATAATAAAATCATCGTAATTTTTTTATAACGTATAATAAACAATCAACCACTTGTATATATATATATATATATATATATATATATATATAGCAGATTTCCTGTTATGGGCCTAAAAGTTTTTGATATGTTACGAAAGAGGTCATTTTTTCTCCAAATTAATTTCAATGATGGTTGCGACATACCCTCTCAGAATTAAGCGCACCGAAATAGGGGATCTGGCGGTGTGAACGAGCGAGCGAGAGAAGTTGTTCATAAATAATAAGGGCGACTTAAATTAGTTTCTATCGTAAGCGTTTTCTCTAAATTGCCTTCTCAAGCACGCAGGTAAAGCGGCCGTAAATTTAATATCAAAACGCCGGTTTCATTATTATCACGGCAGAAGGCTCATGCCGGAGATCCCGGCGGAGTTATTTACGATTTTTCAGAATAAATTTACCCTCGCGACGAATGAGTGTGATATTGGGCACGTAATTTTTGCTTCTGTGAAGTGAGAGTAAGTAAAATTTTAAGATGAAGGCGATTATGTGGAAAGGTGTCAAATTTTCTTTCATGGGTTTTAGTTTGAAGCTGTGTCGAAAAGTGTAATTTCTATAAAATCTTTCGTGTTTGAAGTTCGTCCCAAAAATATGAGTTAAAATGTTTTTAACTTCAGAAAATGTTTTAGTTATACCGGTAGTCGACAGCAAATTTGTTATTTTAAATAAAATGTGTGATTTTTTTTTTACTTTAACAAATTCTACAGAGTATTTTGGTTATTTTTTCTATTAAAGTTCTCTATCTCTAAATTTAACGGTTTTAGCCAAACTTCCTAAACTTAACATCCGAAACAGGTACACATTTGAAATCCCATCCTCAAATCGTTGTACTCAAAGCTGATAAGGGAAGCACTAAGGTAATACTGAATAGTAATGAGTATGAATAAAAAATCATATCCTTACTCCAAGATGGCTCCTACAGACTCGTTGAACGTAATCCTACATCACGTATTGAACGTTCCATCATCAAATTTATAAAATCCTCATCAATTTTTCCTGCATTCCATAAATCCTTACTATCTAGCGATTCCAATCCACCTAAACTGTACGGCCAACCCAAAATCCACAAACCCAATGTCCCTTTACATAGTATTATTTGTATCATAAACAGTCCCACCTACAAGCTCTCCAAATACCTATCCAAGATTCCCAAACTTTACACTAGCAACAGTGATTCCTTTATCCAAAATTCCAGATATTTGAGGGGTGTTTTTTTTTTTAAATAAATTATAACGTGTTTGCGCTTTTAAAACTTTCTTTTTATAGGACAATTAGTGTAAATATACTGTAATGCTATAAAGTGAGCTAGCACACAGCCCGGCCTTTAACTAAATTAGTAAAATTTCATTTTTAACATCCTAGAGTCATCTATTTTACTGATTTCTAATCATAAGTATGCTCTCTCAAATGCCAGATGGCATGCGGGGTGAGAATTTCTGACTGCTACAGGCTAGAGGACGCGCTAGCATTAAAAACATTACGAATATATGGTCACAGAATATTGAACAACCAGAATATCATCTCTTTGTCGGCTCTTTTGATCTCTTTGATAGAATTCGGTGGCTGACAGGACCTAACTGAAGTGAATTTTGAGAATATGATACATATCTACGTTAAACTAAAAGTATATCGTTTATTTTTAACATTATTTTACTTTCTTTTCCCATTATTTTCATATCTTATCGACTTGCACTTCATAACACTATTTAAATTAACATACGAATATATATTTGAAGTCAGCGACGAGTGCCTAATGCAAAGAGTGAACCACAAGTTCTCACCCGATTCAATGGCGGACCAAGCTGCGCGTTGAAAATGCGCGAAGTCTTCCCGCCAGGCCAAGATGATATTCTGGTTGTTAGATATTCTGTGATATCGTTACCCCCCTTTAAGTATTCAGTGCGGCAGAAGATGCTGTGACGGGATGTTGCTTCTATGTCCTCTACTCTAATATTCATATTTACAGTAAGTAGTTTAAGTGATATAGCATACATGTAACTCTTATATAACTAGTATCAAGGTTGTTGATTAACTTTGTAAGATAAAGAAAATATTTAAGTTAGAAACACATGAGATTTTTATTTATAAAAGGTTCGAAGTATGAAACCGTGCAAAAACAACATAAATAAGGATATAAATATCTCAGGTACGTAAAATGAGTTCGCTTATTAAAAAATAACAATTGCGTTTTAAATTAGTAATTCCAAGTTTTGCAATATAAATTCATCATAGAAAAATAAATACGCTTAACTTTATTTTTCAAAATCCCCGCGTTTTCAAGACGTCTACCTGTGTAATTCTACGCTAAGAAGTCAGGTAAATCAGTATGTGCAACATTTGATGGAAAAAAAAATACTGAATATTCGGGTTCGTGCGCCGTAAATACATATTAACTAGTAAAATTAGCACTGCTACCTTATAAAAATTTTCCTCCAGTGCTCGGAAACTGGTCGGCGATTACATATATAAACTTCCTAACTAAGCAAAATTTCTCGAACGTATTAAAAGTAAAACTTCTTGTAAGTATTTTAAAATTTGGATACGGATTAAAATAGTACGTTAGTTTTTTTTTCGGTTTATAAGACGCAGAATAGCTTTAGTGGGAGCAAATTAGCAGGCATCAGAAGGGGCAAGTCTGGTTAGGGTGGCCAGGGCATCGAATGAGGGTTCTGGTACTTCGAATTACAAAGAATAGCTTAGCATAGGAACGTATGTCGAAAATATCGTCGTTGGAGAAAATTACCCAACAAATGTATAGGTAAAATGTGGGTAAAATTGATATGATGAACTTTGTTTAACAATTAACCATCATTTTTAGATTGAAATTTGGAATAAATAAGATTTTATGAAAATAGCCGTTATAAACATTAATTGAGACACGTCCGTCTTTCACGCAGGTTGGCTAGTGAATTTTCTAATAAACATCGATAGCGATTGTCTTCGCAAGGGCTGCAAACTGCCTCAGGGAAGTTCGTTAATTTCATCGAAGTGAGAGGAATATAGGATATTTAACATATGAGAATGCCCATGTGACCAAACAGCACTATGAAATGTTAAACTAAATTGAAATAAATAATTATTGCAAAATTATGGAATCATTTTACATCCATTATAAAATAAAGGTAGATGTGTGTTCATCATAAAAAAAAATACTTTGAAAAATTACAATACGTTAATTAACAATGTTAAAAATATTAACTGTACAGTGAATATGCAACCTTGCATACACGTTAATTTTTGACAAAACCGAATTCCCAGAATTTTTTCCTGTCTTTTGCTGACATTTCAATGCACTTGGATTGCAAATTTAAGCAAAAATAAATACACTGTAACAAAATATTAAAAGTATTCTTTCGAACTGCAACTTGATCCAATTTTAATCTGTCAAAATCTATTTATATATTTATATAATCTATAATATTTAATGTTCAAATTCTAATATTTGATTTCGATGTGCAGGTATTTTACTACTGATAATCTTTACTTCTTGAAGTGAAAATTCTGAAGAAAATGGCTTGAAGAAACTTGCCAAATGCAAAGATCTCCTACATCACCTGGAAATCGCTTGGCTGTTTTGCTGCGACATTTTATCCTTTTTTGCTATATCCTTTTTATTATTTAAAAGTTAGATAAAAGTAAAACTGACATTAAAATAATACACAAACATTTTATATCACATTAAATGATCCGAGAAGAGGCGTTGGGGGTTTATGGTGATCAAACCACTTCTATTTCCAGTTCTGTAGGCGTGGAATTGCCAGGGCGAGTTAACATGTATTCGTTGTTTGTTCACATTCACATATTTTGCTGACATATCGATGCATTTAGATTGCAAATACATATAAAAGCATTATTCAACTAAATTTAAGCAATAACAAATACACTGTAAACAAAATATGTTTTTTCGAACGGCAACTTGATCTAACTTTGATCTGTCAAAATCTATTGTAAATATCTAATATTCAAATTCTAATATTTGATTTCGATGTGTAGGTATTTTACTACTGATCATCTTTACTTCTTAAAGGGAAAATTCTGAAGAAAATGGCTTGAAGGAACTTGCCAAATGCAAAGGTCTCCTACACCACCTGGAAATCGCTGCGACATTTTATCCTTTTTTATTATTTATAAGTTAGATAAAAGTAAAACTGACATTAAAATAATACACAAACATTTTATATCACAATAAATGAGTCCGAGAAGAGGCGTTGGGGGTTTATGGTGGTCAAGCCACTTCTATTTCCAGTTCTGTAGGCGTGGAATTCTCACGGCGAGTTAACATGTATTCGTTGTTTGTTCACATTAATTACGTTAAATACTAATCAACAACTATGTATCTCTAAAACCTATTCCGTACAACATGCTACCCAAAATGACAAATATACTCTCACTACCCTTTCTAGATACCGTTTTTTCCCCCAAGAATCAACGATTCCTGGTGAATTAATCAGACCTGACTGGGTCAAGCAAACAATTAAATCCTGGCCGTCAATATTTGCGGCAGCGCCGCCCCCATTTGCCGCGAGTGTACTTAACCTCCTCGACTCCGATCGACTCTTGACTATATAGGCGGTGTTATCTTCCGTGACGTAGTGGCCATCCTTAAGCGAATCTCGACTGGATCTAAAATTCAAATCTGGCCACCGTCTTTAATATAACCTTCGTCCGCATCTTGACTGTGGAATATTAATGGCATTTGAACTTATATTTCGCATCGGTGGGAGGCAATGAATGCGATCTTTCCGAGACGAAGTGGCGTTCGTTGCTCTCTTTTGTCGACGATGGAGTGAGTGGGTTATAGAATAAGATCGATGGCAGATTAGAACTCGGAGATGAGGAAACGGGATCCGGAATTCTTCGGTGTTCTATTGTATAGGCAATAAAATAAATTGTATAGGATATAATCCTCGTTTAAATTGATGTAAAGCTTCTGTAACAAAAATGATGATCATCTCTTATAAGGCAACACACGTAAGTGTGTATCACTGTTTTATTTCTTGTTTCACCGTTCACGGGGTGTAAATTCCGTATAAACTTCTTTTAACTTTTTGGTGACAGTTCTTTATGAATATGAGGGTGTGTTAAATATTTTAATTTGTTTAACACTTAAACCCCGCACTAAGCTTAAGAATAAAACCTCGCACTCACATACACCTTTTTTTAATCAAAACTGACTTGACAACTTATTTTTGACAACTGACAAAATAAAATCTTAGCTTACTACCATGACCTTTTCAAGCACTGAACATGCCGCCCGCCTTGAAAGGTTTCACTTTCAAAACAAATAAGGAAAAAGATGGCTCAGTGATTGAGAAAATTAACATTATGAATCATAATTCAAAGGCAAAACACAAAATCTGCATGAAGGTCGCTTGAAAATGCCATGCTGTGTCCGAACAGTCGCGGCACGGACGATCCCATCTTTGCCAGGATGGATTTCTACGATGCGACCAAGATTCCACTGCAGGGGAGGAATATTGTCCTCTTTGATTATCACCAATTGTCCTACGACGAGGGCTCCTTGCTGATTCCATTTCCATTTGGTTCTCTGCTGCAACTGGCTGAGATACTCTTCTTTCCATCGGTTCCAAAAGTGGGTCTTGATTTTCTGAACATGTTGCCACTGCGTGAGCCTATTCACTTTTACATCTGTCAAATCGTGATTTGGTATCGATGTGAGAGTGTCTCCAATTAAGAAATGACCAGGACTTAGAAAGAGAGATCGTTGGGATCATTTGATAAGGAAGTGAGAGACGGAATTGAGAATTGCCTCAATTTCTGCTAAACAACGTGCTAAACATTTCAATAGTAAGGGATGCAGACGCTGATACCCTTTTTAAGTGGTTCTTCATTGACTTCACTGCCGCTTCCCATAGTCCGCCAAAGTGTGGGGCTCTGGGTGGAATAAAGTGCCAATGGATGTGATTCTCTAGAGCGTATTTCGAAATCTCATTCTTAGTGAGCTCATTTGTAAGCATTTTGTGCAATTCTTTTAATTCTTTATTTGCTCCAACGAAGTTAGTCGCGTTATCAGAGTATAGGTTGATTATCTTTCCTCTTCGTGCCATAAACCGTCGCAATGTGTTTATGAAAGCTTCCGAGGATAGATCACTTACCATTTCTAAATGTAATGCCTTTGTAGTCAAACAGACAAAAACCGCGACATACATTTTGCTGACTTTGCTGTTTCTTCTTTTACTCTCTCGAATCATAAATGGACCGCAGTAATCGACTCCGGTGTTGAGAAACGGTCGTCCAGGTTGTAATCGATGCTCCGGTAGATTTCCCATTATGTATTCGCGAGTTGTTGGATTCGCCTTGAAACAATTAATGCACCGACGAATGATTTGACGTGTAGTAGATCTCAATGATAATGGCCAATATTCCTTTCTTATCGCAGCCATAGTGCCTTGTGCTCCTGCGTGAAGTGTTTGTATATGAAAATGTGTAATGACCATTTTTGTGAAAGGATGTTTCGATGGTAGTAGAACAGGGTGTTGATGTGAATAAGATATGTTTGCTCTTTGCAGCCTTCCTCCTACTCGAATTATTCCGTTGTCATCCAGAAATGGATTTAAACTGATTAATGGACTTTTTTTATTGACGAGACCAGACGTTTGTAGTTGCATTATTTCAGCATTAAAGGGATTCCTCTTGGACAAGCTTAATTAAGCGCTTTTTAGCTAAATCAATTTCAGCTAAGGAGAGCGGCCCTGAACGGCATTCTTCACCTTCATGTTTGAGATTCGCAGCGATGTTTTTCATAAATCTTATACAATAAGCGGTAACCCTTAACAATTTTGATAATTTCGAATACCGAGTGAAAATAGAATTTGAGTTCTGTTGAATGCTAGATAAAACTACAGTAGTCCTCCTTTCTTCAGGAATTACTATATCACTAGGTACTTCATAGGGCACATCATTGTTGTGGACAAGTTGTAAAAAATCAGGACCATGCCACCACAGCTTCGAAGCACGCAACTTGGAAGCAATCATACCACGCGATATAATATCTGCGGGATTTTCTTCCGAACTTACATGTTGCCAAGCGGATGTTTCAGTTGACTCTAAAATTAGACTTATGCGGTTTGCAACAAAGGTTTTCCACTGCTTATTTGGAGATTTCAGCCACGCTAATACAATTGTGGAGTCGGTCCAATAGCGCACTTTTTTGAATTTTAGATTTAATTTGGAAATTACCCTCTTGGCTAATTGCGCAAGTAGCACCGCACCGCATAATTCAAGTCTTGGGAGTGAAATTGATTTTACTGGTGCCACTCGTGATTTAGAACACAAAAGATTACAACTAATATTACTCATGTGATCAGTGCTTTTGATGTATATACATGCACCGTAAGCTGCTTCGCTGGCATCGCAAAAACCATGGAATTCAATGTCATTGGAATTATTTGAAGGAATTACATTTCTTGAAATGTTTATTTCCGACAACCACTGCATATCTTGTAAATATGAATTGAACTGATAATGAATATCACAGGGAACTGATTCGTCCCAATTTACATTTGCTTGCCAAAGTTTCTGCATCATTATCTTACCGATTAAGACCGTGGGCCCAATTAAACCTAAAGGATCAAACAAACTTGCTATGAAAGAGAGGATGGAGCGTTTCGTGATTTTTGGTGCGATTTCTCGTTCAGGAATATGATATGAAAGCTGATCCTTTTGTGAATTCCAAAGAAGACCTAATGTTTTGATATTTTCTTTGTCTAAGAGATATAGAGAGTCGGTGGATGTAGGAATATCAGTGGTTTCAAATATGTTGGGATTATTGGAACACCACTTTCTCAGCTCAAAACCTCCTTTGTTTAAAAGAGTTGTTGTTTGGTTAATAATATTAATAGCTTCATCGATTGTGTTAGCTCCAGTGATTAGATCGTCGACGTAAAAATCTTCCGAAGTGACCTTACTTCCAACAGGAAATTCTAACTTGTGGTCTTGGGCTAACTGATGCAAACATCGAATAGCAAGAAAGAAGCTGAAGCTGTACCATAAGTGACAGTGGATAATTCAAAGGTTTGAATGGGCAGTTTAGAATCATCACGCCAAAGAATTCTTTGAAATTTCGCATCATTTTTGTCAATTAATATCTGCCGGTACATTTTAGCAATATCCGCTATTAAAACAATCTTATAAGTGCGAAATCTTAAGATGATGCTAAATAAGTCGTCTTGAATAGTGGGACCAACAAGTAGTTTGTCGTTGAGAGAAATGCCTGTGGATGATTTTGCGGAGCCGTCAAATACTACCCTTAATTTTGTGGTAGTACTAGAAGGTCTTAGGACAGCGTGATGCGGGAGGTAGTAGCAATCCTCTGATTGTAAAGGGGATTCTGACTCAGAGATACGCTTCATGTGACCTAATGTGAGATACTCATTTAGGAAGTTTATGTATTGAATTTTGAGATCATTATCCTTGCTGAATTTTCTTTCTAAACAGTGTAATCGTTTTAAAGCTGTGTTGTAAGAATCGCCTAACTTAGGTGTATTGTGTTTGAATGGGAGCTTAACAGTGAAGCGACCAGAATCGTCACGAGTATGTGTATTTCTGAAGTGTTCTTCACATGCTTGTTCATCTGATGTATACCTTTTGATTGATGAAATATCTTCTAATTCCCAGAATGATGTAATTTTATCATCTAGCGAATTGGTAAGTGAAAGATTACAGGATATTGATGTTAAAGATTTGCTGTCGGACATTACAGATCCTGCCACTATCCATCCGAAATGGGTTTTTTGTAAGCATGGATGGTTTTCGTTTGATTTAATTTGGCCTACACACATCAATTTCCAAAATAAATCCACTCCTAACAACATGTCAACAGGATTTGAAATGTTAAATCTTGGATCAGCAAGCTTGATGTTTTTAGGTATATTAAAGTTTGATAAATTAACAGAAACTTGGGGCAAATCTTCAGTGATTTTATCAAGCACTAAACACTTGACGTGACTTTGAAAATTGTTGTATTTTGATTTAAGTTTAGTGTACACAACAGTTTTTATTTGAGTATGGCATTGGTTAATGCCCACTACAGGAATATGAAATGGTTCTCCTCGAATACCCAATTGCTCTACTAAATTTTTTGAAATAAAATTTGACTGGGATCCAGGATCGAGTAATACTCTGCAGGCATGTAGCTTGCCTTTGATATCAAATACATCAATAACCGCAGTTGATAAAAATACCGTGGTGTGATTGCTTTGTTGCACGGCATGATTGCTAACTGTAGATGACGATGGTTCTGAAGTTGAAGGTTCCTGGATAGGTACCGTGGTTTTGAATTCATCGGTTCTTGAATGTAAGTGCAATAAAGTGTTATGTTTCTTGTGGCAAATCTTACATGATTGAGATCTACACTGCTGTGTGGTATGATTTGATTTTAAGCAGTTTAGACATAAATGTTTTGATTTAGCTTGACTGATTCGATGTTCAGGTGACATTTTGAGAAAGGTTTCACATTGAAAAATCATGTGATTTTTTGAGCAGATTTTGCAATTTGCTACTGTTGCTACATGTGATGTACGCTTTGGAATGGTGAGTGATTGTGATTGTGAGTTTCTTGAAAGCAATTCCAGAGTTTGGCATTTTTTGTTAAGAAAGTTTGTTAATGTTTCCAATGTGGGTAATGATGTTGTGTCTGGCAAATGTGCTTCCCATTCTTGATTGGTGCCTGAATCCATTTTTTTCTTGATTAAATAAATTAGTAATGCGTCCCAATGTTCTACTGGCAAATTAAGAGAGGTTAACGCGCTAGTGTGCCTAATAATGCCGTCCAAAATTGAGCGAAGAGGTGTTGGGTTGCCCCTTTTGCATGACAGGCAATTCAAATAATGCTCTAATGTGATCTTCAACAATAAGACGTTTATTGTCGTACCTCTTCTTCAGCATATTCCAAGCGATGGAATAATTCTCATTAGAGACTGACAATGAGCGAAGTGCCTCAGTTGCGGATCCCTTTAGGGCTGACTTTAAGTAATGGAACTTTTGAACGTCTGGTATATCAGGGTTGGAATCTACTAACGAAGAAAATGTGTCGTAAAAATTTGTCCAATCCTCATACGAACCAGAAAATTCGGGTATAGATATGCTTGGCAAACCAAAACTGGGCACGTTGGCAACATTAGACACATTTGTTTCGCATTTAATTTTATTGACACTTGGAGACTGATCTAAAATTAGTTGATCAATTCTACCTAGCAGATTGAAATGTTCTATTTCAAAACTACTGCGTTCATTGTTATCGCATTCGATTCCCATTAGCTCCTCAATTTGTTCTTGAATGTCTTCAAATTGTTCAAATGACGTTTCTAATTGTCTGTGACGTTCATTGAGTGATTGAATGTTTATGTGTTCGAGATCTAGATTGTCAAGATATTCGGCAGTTCTAGTTAGACATGATCTTTTTTTTGTTCTTTGGCATCTTAATGTTTTTAAGGAAGCGGCTTTTGATTCTTGACTCATGGTGTATGAGAAGAAAAAGTAATTGGATATCTACCTCTAAGCTTGAGTGCGTTGATGTGGATCGGAGACGTCGGGCAATCCGGCTCGAAGGACCAATGTTTTATTTCTTGTTTCACCGTTCACGGGGTGTAAATTCCGTATAAACTTCTTTTAACTTTTTGGTGACAGTTCTTTATGAATATGAGGGTGTGTTAAATATTTTAATTTGTTTAACACTTAAACCCCGCACTAAGCTTAAGAATAAAACCTCGCACTCACATACACCTTTTTTTAATCAAAACTGACTTGACAACTTATTTTTGACAACTGACAAAATAAAATCTTAGCTTACTACCATGACCTTTTCAAGCACTGAACAATCACCTTTAAATGAGACTTGGTAGGTTTACAGATTGATGTAGTGAAAGAACAACGGTAAGTTTTATAGCTACTAAATCCCATGTTTGCGAAGGAAAGAATGAAATGCCGTATCGGCAAATACTACCATTCGCCAGATGCTTTAATATCTCAAAAATTGAAAGACGTATCAAAAAAGAAAGGTCAAGATAAGTATTTAACTGTTTGAATGGTACTAAAGGGCCTCGATAATATAAAATACCGGCCTCATACGTGAAAATATTTTTATTTTTATAATAGTGCCGATATTTAATCTCTTGCTATAATTGTGGCCACTACTGTATATACACTAGTGATGTATAAAATTGCCTGTTTACGATAGCAGTTACAACCTGCTTCTGCTACTTTTGGTTAGCAGTTTAAAAAGCTGCTACTTTTTCTAGTAGTTTTCCTTAAATAGCAGTATACGTTAAATAGATAAACTGTTTCTACAAATTTGCACACCGGTCCAAAGTATCTTTTGTTACCGCCATTTACTCAATATTTATATGTATTTATATTACGGACAACTCTATTTGATTCAGTAACGAGCGGAGATACATATACTTACACACACTGAGAAAAGAGATTGCATTAAATGAAAAGTTTTATAACTTTTGGTGTTTTTATCATGTTCAACGAAAAGAATACCTTTTCTCAGAAAAATGTTATTTTAATTAAAAGTAGCATGCTGTTTTGCCGGAAGACTATTTTCTTCTTAAGCACGTGCTTTTCGACGAAAAGTAACCGTAATTAAATGGCACTTTAGTTTTGATTAATATTTTATAATGTGTTTATAACTTCTGTTTAAGTAAGACAATACACATTACATATTATATTGTTATTATTATGACATATTTAACAACATATTTCAGTTTCCTTTAAGTATTATTGAATTATAAACAGTATTTTAAATAAAAAAAGCCGGACGTTTTGGTTTATTTGCGTGGACACGCATGTATACATTATTTAAAACTTTTGCTTTTAACGGAAAATGCAAGCACTTGTATTCAAGCTGAGTGCTTTTTTACACGGAAGTTTTAGTTTTATTCATGTTCTCACGTGCATAAAGTCTCAGATACACAAACAATAATGAACAAAAAGTGAATATTTTCGCGCGAGGTTAAAGAAATTTCAGAGATAATTGGAACCTTTTCAGTTAATGCTGATTTACTTATAAGCCAATGAACTTTACAGTGGTGTATAGTGTTTGAAGATTTTAAAGCTGTTATACACAGGAAAAATGATGTTGTTATTTTCAGCAATTTTTCATGCATTTGGTTACACTTACTAAATTATTACTTGATTTAGGAATATTAAAAATATTCTTGTATTCAATCAAACAAATAATTTGGTTAGTAGATTTATTTGAAGCTACGCAGTATTTATTGATTTCACTAAACATTTACATGGAAGTAAAAGTAAATGTCGCATTTTATTTTCGTATAGCAGTTTTCTCAGTGCAGTAGAACAGCGTTCTATATTGCAAACATTAGTTTCAATCGCTCTATTCCTGACACAGATTCATTTTACCGATGAAGCCAGTTTCTCAAGAGATGCAATAAGGAATTTTCATAATAATCATGTGTGGGCAGATGAAAATACGCGTAAGGTATTTGAAGATCGTTTTCAACATTAGTTCTCGTTGAATGTTTGGGTTGGAATTGTGGGTGACTATCTAATTGGACCGGTATTTCTACCACGATGACTTACTAGTGTGGTGTACCGCAACTTTTTGCAAGCAACACCGCCTGAGTTTCTGGAGGACGTATTATACGCGACAAAAGTTGTAATGTGGTTTATGCACGATGGTGCACCACCACATTTTAGTTTGGTTGCTCGTAATTTTTTAACAGCAACATACGGCAATCGCTGGATTGGTGAAGGTGGGCCACACGCATGGCCTGCTCGATCCCCAGATTTTAGCCCCCTAGATTATTTCTTCTGGGGATCTCTGAAGTCGATAGTTTACGCTACTCCAGTGGAGAATTTGGACGATTTGTAAAATCGGATAATTGCTGCGTGTAACTCAATTAGAAACGACCCTAGTGTGTTTGAAAGAGTTCGACAGTCAATGGCGAGAAGATTGAATGCTTGCATCCAGGCCGGAGTCAGCCATTTTCGAACATTTATTGTAGATTGAGCAACTTTACATGTGCTTTTTGATAATAAAATGTTGTTACTGTCGCAAATCTTGTTCGCCCTGTATCTTCGAAACAAAGGGGTTTTTCAAAAATCATCATAGGTCAAAATATTCTTAGAATAGGCCAAGCAATAACATTTGCCGCATGTTTACCTAACACCCTGTATTTATGACTGTAATTCTTCAAATTGTAAGAAATTTTAAACTTTTCTTAAGAGATATTAGTATTTTTCTTGGTAATATTACAATGTTAGAAATGTTTTTCCAAGAAACAGAAATTTTCCTTAATATTCACGTAAAATATTGGTATTATGGGAACATTTCGACATTTTCGAAATTATAAAAAAAAAGGATTTTTACCAAGAACCTAAATCTTTTAACGTGTAACTTATCCGACCCGTGATTTCCACTCCAAAATTTCTGTTAGAAAGATATGTCGAAATCATGTGGACAATATTATTATCCCAATGCTGCATATCCACCTCTGGATAGTTTTTGAAATCTGAGATGATCCCTTAGTAACGACATACTTCAAAAGCTTTGCTAAAATTGTTAATGGCAGCAATTGATCTGTGGTTCTCAATTAAATTAATTAAATTATAAGAAAAAATAATATTTTGAGGAAGACAAGGTACAGTGGTTATTTATTTTTGACAAAGTTTTGGCTTGCTGGCGTTTGCATGTAGGTTACTGAATGAATTCGCCCCGAGTAAAACAGAAAGAAAAACTTTTCACGCCCAAAATATCAATTCTGTACACGTCTACTTCCAATCTATATCTATCACTAATCAATACCATCACTTCGTTGGCCATTCATCCTTTGATATAGTTTCGGTAGCGCTCAACATTGTCGGAAGTAGCGCAACGGTCAGCTAGCTCGGGAAAGCCGCAAATCCCACGCGATTAGGTCACTTCTCCGGATTTAATAGCTGCGTCGTCGGATACCAGACGAGAACAGACTGAGAACTTTCGTGGGAGCACGGCAAGAAGTCGGGAAGCGTTCTCCTGCTGGGCAAGTTAGCGAGTTCAGTTCCGCTTCAGCGCCTCTTTAATTAAACTTAATTGAAGAAGGCCGTTTTCGCATATCCGAATTGTGTTGCAATTGTGCTGCTGGTTGTACAGTTGTTTAAGCTTTATTTCAAAACTCTCAAAGTTATCAATATATTTTAAGGGTTATTGTTTACGTTATGGAGCTAAAACTAGCTAACAAAGTGATCTCTTAGGCAAAAATACGTCTCAGTTTTGGCCGTAATGACCTGTAATGGATGGAAATTTTTAACTCATTTGCCAACTAAATTTTGCGAAATTTTTAGGTGAAATATCTAGATGCTATATGGAGATCTGCTTCTAGGTACTGCAATTCGTTGATTAGGTGCTGGAAAAAAGTGCACTCTTAATTCATTTCCCGTACGATTTGAATAATTACGGTAATCTCCATTTCGTTGGAATTTTTATCTGTTTTAGGGAATATAGCAATTATTAGACATTTTTCGTAATGTGGTTCTATATCCAAAATGTCAGGGTTCTCAAAATTAAATTTGTTGTAAAGTTTTATGTTCAGACAATTCTGTAGAAACTAGTAAATAATTATATATACCAGATCAGTATGTTGCGATCGTAGTTTCCAGCCTATTTTGTGTGAAATATTATCTGTTACTGGAATGAAATAGGAGATGCGCCATCTATGCGACAATTTCTCTACCTACAGTAGTGCCTGAACGCGTTGAATGTGGTATGGATACAACAAGTTGTCCTTAAGAATTTTCCAAACTGTCCAATGACTTACATTCAAATTATTTGCAATTTTTCGCGTACAACTACCAGGATCTTTCTCTATCATCTCCAGCATATTCTGTTCCAATTGTACCGTTCTTGCAGTCATTGATCTTCCTGGCCCTCCACTTCGTTTCATTGAGCCTGTTTCACGAAGACGTCGATGAATGTTTTCGAAGATTTTTTCGTTCGGGGCATTTCGGGCAGGAAATCGTTCATATGTGCAGTCGCTAGCTTCTAATGAGTGCCATCAGCAAGTCCATACGAAATGCATGTCAGTCATCTCGGCGTTCATCATCATGAGTAGAGGATTTCACTAACTATTAAAGACACGTCAAACAGCCAAACGTCATTCAATCTAAATAAATGCGACTGATAAGACGTATTCAAATGAAATCCACTACTAGATAAAACAGCCGTTTCATGTGATCGAGATCGAAAAAATAACAACGCGTTGTAAACAATTTTTTGTACTTGATAAACTCTTTGGCGTACACCATACTTTTATTTACATTAATAATTTCAACGAATATCGAATATGGTTGTCGCAAATTTTGTTCGCCTTGTATCTTCGAAAGAGATTTTTCAAAAATTATCATAGGACAAAATATCCTTAGAATAAGCCAAGGTGTATAGTAATTTTCAAGTGATAAAGAAATAAGCAAAGCGTACATGTTGCTGTGAACTGATTGTACAAGCATATATGTTTAAAGAAATGAAAAATGACAAAATTAATTTAGGTAGCTCAGCGTATAAAAATTTAAAAGGGCGCAAAAGAACAGATGACCTGCAAGTTTATTTTCAGAATTGATCTGAATCTGAAAACAAAATGTGGGGAAAATATTGACTTTCTTAAAATCCCCAAAATTGAATGGTTGATTCAAATATAAAGAACTGTAATTTTTTAAAATGATATTTATATTAGTATTCATTGATTTTATAGTATAAAAAGAAAAAAAAGAAAAAAAAACATTCAATTACAATTAATACGGGTAAAAAAACCATGGACTGAAAGTCCTGGATTAAAACAAACTCTGCGTGAATCTAAAATTTAAGAAGGACAATTCAAATTCTTCAGCAAACAAAATGGAAGATTTGTTCGAGAAGGAAAATCTAAAATCACAAAAAATCCACGTGGTTCAAAATTTTAAACCAAACTATAATTTAACTTACATCACACGTGGAGAAACAATTATAAAAATTAATGAAATTAACATCCAAGCTCTAAGCTTTCTTTTCACCGTAACCCGCGGGTGATAAACTCAATAAAATTTGAAAATACAAACAAAATCGGAAAATTTAAACTCTTAACGCGGTATCTTCTAGAACAAAAATTATTAACGGGCTTTACATATAATTAGTGCACAACAATATAATACCAATTAATAAAAACTAAGTTGTCTGAATGATGATCAAAATAACAATATAATCGAACAAATCTTTACAAAAGAAAGTTGCCAAAATGGGTGCAATGGAGCTAAAAATTTACATGTACTTACGCGACATCAATTCAGTAACTAAGTCCCTAAGAGGCACTTTCGCATTACGTATAACAAAATACAATTTTGCGCGCGGCCGCAACAGCCGCAAAAAGATCATCGAAATGCCTTTTAAGAAGAGATAATACAAGATAAACAAATGCTAAACATATTAAGGAATGAAAATAAACTAAAGAACTGAACAGATAAATACTTAAATTTATCAAACAAATCTATTTACAAAAGCTAATTTAAAAACAAAATAAAACAAATTAACTTCTGTGAGAATTTGCGCGCGGCATAGCCAAAGCTTGATCTTCGAAAAATAACATCATTGAGTTAAAACAACCGGGGTGCCATTCCATAGCAATGCGTTATCAAAAATCTGTTTTTGACATCTGTCACGCGAGCGTCCCAAACAAACAGCTCACTAGTGCATTACACGCATGCCTCCAATTATACCTACAGGCCTATTGAAAAATTGGATGTAATGATAAATGAATTTCAAAATTGATTACAATAAATGATTTTCTAGAATGCTGAAAGCTCTACAAGCTACACAAAAATTGATCAAGGAGATGCGGGCAGTAAATCTGATCCAAGACAGTTTATTCAGACAAATTTCCATCAAAAGAGACTCATCCGTATATTTTGGGTCACACTATTAACCTTCAAAATATATCACATTTCTTTTAACGTTCTGTATAAAGAACAACAACTTCGCGAACAGAAATACCTATTGATATTTATATGATAGAAATAGAATAATTAATTCTCCCCTGGTTTCTTTTAAATGCTTTTAGCACGCGACTTTATCTAAGCACTAATATCGTTAAGCAGATAACCTTAAAAGCAGGCCAATAAAAATTATCGAGTTAACTTCGTTTTTTCTTAGTGCTTCCGATAATTTATCGGAGTCATTTCGCAGTCCGTCAAAGAAACACGCAACCTTCTGTAGTTTCTCTGAACCCCTTTCTCCTTTTTCCAAGTCGAATTTGCCGTCTTTCTTATTCGCACGAATATAAAAATAGTTCGACCACACAAAGGTAAAAAACTTAATCAAACTTCAACGTGTAGTTCGAATATAAACCATGCATCGTTTCAGGAATTGATATAACGTAGAGTGATGCGATTCCACGAAAACTAGAACGATCAGCTTATAGATTTATAAAAATTAATTGCTTGGAAAAATGTTCCTCATAAAAGTGGTTTAGTAAGTTAGTAAATTCATATTATAGTGGTAGTTGCTTTAACTTTAATGTTTTGATTGCTATAGAAACTACCTTCTTTTAAATTTAATTGGTTGTTGAGTGTGGTTAAGTGTGCAATATTTTTATGTCTGGTATTGTGAATAGTTTGACGTGGATAAGAAGTTAAATTGTCTTTGTAGTGAATCAAGCACTTAAGAATAAAATGATTTGTACATGTTAATATTTCAAGTTTGTGGTCTACATGAGTCATTCTGTTTTGTATTGGTAATTGCTCTTATTGTCTCTTTGTATAGTTAATTTTTTTTTTGATGAGCTGCACCGCCCCACAGTAGTATTCCATAACTCGCAACAGAGTGGAACAGAATGGTACAGAGCCTGATATACCATTAACAATGCTTTTGAATTAATAATTGTTTTTAAGTTTGTTAATATAAATATCGTCATTGACAAGCGAAGTCTTAAGGCCTCTATGTGCCTTCCTAATGATTTAATACTTTAATTATTTCTAAATAGTTCATGAGTCTGATTTTAAATCTTTTCTCTTTTTCTAATACCTTTGAGAGAATAGGAACCAATGTACCAATGTAATAGGTCTATGGTTATCATTAGAGACGGATTATATGCAAAGTGCATATTTTATTTTTTGCATATCTTTAATTATAGTCTATATGTAGACGTATTACACTAATTGAAATTAATTAGGGCTAATTGATGATTGCATATATTGCATATTTAGGCATTTCTGTGCATATTTTTACAAAAGTTGCATATATTGCATATTTAATCTTTTTCTTATTTCTTCTATTAGTAAAAATTCCTAGTAATTCCTAATGTAGATCGACAACCGACAATCTCAGAACGATAAATCTTTACATTGTTTCTCTAATACTTTTTCCAAGAACTGCACGTGTTTAATTTCGCCTAGCAGAAGGGATGTGGTAAATACGTTTTATTATTATTAATTCCCAAATAAACTATTCATTCATTGAATATCTTTGAGCGAAACAGCATGTAATTGTGTTACGTTTTTGAATACTGTGCGTACATACAATGAGTATAGCGAACAAAATTTCTTTATGGATTAAGCCATATCCTGAACTGGTAAAGGATGGCGACAAAATATTTTGTCGAGCCTACAGTAAACTGGTAAGTTTAATTTTACTAAAAGCTTTACAATTGTTTTTAAATTCTTTAACTTTTGATATAAAATGACAATTGTTGTTGTAGGTGTCTCTGAGAGAAAATACCTGATTGATCAACCACGCTAAAACTCCATCACATATTGGAAAATGTGAAAAACTAAAGCGATCCGCATATGTGCAGCAATCTATACGTCAATGTGTAGCATCAACTACACAAAACTCAGAACAAGAAGAATATAATACGGATCTGTGTAACGCATTAATTTCGTCTAACATACCATTAGCAAGATTAAACAATGTTAATTTGAAATCATTTCTGCAAAAATATTGCAAACATAATATACCTGACGAAAGTACCTTCGAAAAAATTATGTCACATCTTGTTACTAACAAACAATAGCAGAAATTCAGCAATAGGTAGGGAATAATTTTATTTATATCATGGTAGATGAAAGTACGGATAAGTATGGCCGTTATATTGCCGATTTGTTAATAGGAATTCTTCATGAAGATATTGTAGGTAAATCATATTTAATTTATTGTAAAGAACTTCAAAAAACAAATAATGTGACAATTGCCCAATTCGTTCAAGAAGGTTTATCAAATTTCTTTTTACCTGGAAGTATACCTTGTGAAAAAATTTTACTAATGTTGTCCGACGCTACGCCATACATGATGAAAGCCGCGCAAAATTTAACATTTTTTTTATAGTAACATTATTCATACCACTTGTTTAGCTCATGGGTTCAATCGTGTAGCCGAAGACATTAGGAATCAATTGCTTTTGATTAATGATTTAATTAGCAATGTCAAAAAAGTATTTTTAAAAGCACCTTTACGAATCCAATTTTATGAGGAGCGACTTCCCGGTGTTAAGTTGCCTCCTGAACCGATTATTACGAGATGGCGTACATGGTTAGAGGTTGCAATTTTTTTCGCCGATAATTTTGAAGGAATAAAAAATGTAATTCTTGAAATCACTGCTGACTGCATTGCTCTAGAAAACTGTAAAAAGATAGTAACATCCACAGAATTGCTACAAAAGCTTTTGTATATTAAGTCAAATTATAGCTTTGTTTCAAGTTTCATTTGTAAACTAGAAACGCAAGGGATGTCGCTTTCGGAATCTGTAGAAATAGTAGACAAATTTGATATGCTATGTAAGAAGGTTAAGGGTACAATAGGTAATTCTATATTCGATAAATTTAAAAAAGTGATAAATAAAAGTGCGGGGTATTTGAAATTGAAGAAAGTTAAGAAAATTTTGGAAGGTGAAACAGTAAACGATTCCGACTTTAATTTTAGTTTAGAATATATGGCAAAGTTAAAAAATGCACCAATTACATGTGTGGATGTTGAAAGAAGTTTTTCTCTTTCGAAACATATGTATTCTGATAGAAGACAAAACTTTCTTTTACACAATTTTGAAAAACATTTAATTATAAATTGTTTTAGAAATATGTTGTGAAAAAATTTTGGGCAATAAAGTTAATGTTTAAATTTCTGCTCTTATTTATTTTATGTAAAAATCTTGCATATTGTCGCAATTTTTTGCATATATGCCCCAGGTTTATGCATATTTTCTCAAAAATCGATGCATATATATGCGCATATATTCCAGTTTTTCTTTGCATATAATCCGGTCTCTAGTTATCATTGTCAAGCAATGAGCAGATTGCACAGATATGTGGCGTACTTTATTTTTTTTTACGGTATTAGAACTAGTCTGCTTTTATAACAAAACTTTCTCAGAACTTATCTAACCGAAAGGATTCCTAATCACAAATTTATTAATTTCGGCATATTAATTAACGTAGGTACTTCAAAAACAAAAAACAAAAAAAAACAGGAGGTATACTCGCTAACTTTGTTTCGCTTTTTCGTCGGCTTCATTCCTATATTATTTATGCCGGTCAGCCTTCGCGTGGTGGCGAAACAAACTTTCAAAATTCCCGCCACGGCTCCCCAGCGACCTCTACGGGCGGTGACCGACAAGCGCTCTAATTAAAACCGGATGTGATCAGAGAAAACTAGAACTATGCGGTCAGAGGCCCCCAGGCGCCGCGATCTAATTAAATTTGCCGGTTTGAACTGGGCGGATTGTTGGAGAATGGTGGGGGATAGTTTGGCGACCGCTACACTCATTTCATAAGTCGTAATTGTGTGGTTGATTATTGGGTTCGGTGTATGGTTTTTTTTTTGCGAAGTTATATACATAGGTTATAGTTTCAAATTTAATAAGTAATATTTGGACTTTACCCAATTATTTAATAATCCAGAATTCCATCAAGTGGCAGTAATAGTATATTTTAAACCAAGGGAGGGCAAATATTATAATTGTAATTGCCCAAAGCCTGCAATAGCACTTTCCTCACGTGGTTTGAGTACTATTTTTTTCCCAGCCAGTCCAATTTTAACTAAATGTCTAAAACCTGTGAGTGACATGATAGATAGTAGGCTCAATCTGTCAAATATTTTTTTAGAACTGTCAAGTTAATGTCGTTTTAAAAGTGTTTTTTGCAATTACTGCCGTAACCATACCATTTATTCCACTAGTGCCGTAATAGGGTCTATTACAGCACTAGTTGCGTAATAGAAATGGAACATTTAAGCAGATTTATTTAAGTTGGTCACATTGCAACAGAAATGGAGATGTCAATATGAACATTTTGGTAAGCAAGTTTGAGGTTATTATATTAAAATTCATTGTAAGATTTGATATTTTTAATTAATCTTTGAAATAGTACAACTATTAAAACATTTATATTAACGTTTGAAATTAATTTTCGAAAGTGGATAGTGATACCGTGTGCAGTAGAAACATTCTGTTTGAAAATTATCGTTCTCTGCGATAGTAATATTGCTTCTGTTGGAGTACTCAAACTGTGAACCATTCCAGAAGTTCACGGTAGATTCACATTATTTTCCTGTGCAAACATATTTCCAACATCAATTTTATTTTTCATAGAAGAGCGCAACGTAACCTTCAGCAACAGCCGTGCTTTTTCCAGCACCTAATCGTTTTATAGTTAAAAATCATCTCCAGTATTTGCGATATGTGTCGCACTGGATCTTCTAAAACAATGAGAATCTGGTAAATGAAGAAAACTGGCAATTTGTTTAGGAACATTTCCCATGGTGTTAATACCGATAGGGCTATTAATTAAGCAGCCATGACGATAAGTTAGAAAAAAACGTTTGTGAGTAACTGTTTTAGGCCGCAGATTATTATATTTTTTATAAGTTCGATGCAGTTTACATCAGTCACTGCGAACATTCTGGGTACATTGTTTTTTGTTTTAGGTATGTTGACTATTAATGGAATCGGAAATTGTATTGAAGATCTTCCACACATATATTAATTAATTCTTCTCGCCTACAGGCTCCATTATATCCTATTATCAAAATAACCTAGAATATAAAGAATTTACAAAAAAGTAACGAAATAAAATCAAAGCTAACCTTTATAGCTAAGTATATTTTATCATCGGCTTGTTTTCAAAATCTATTCTCTCTTCTTCTAAAATTTTAGGATTTTTTTGTTTGATAACCTTTAGATAGCCGTTTTTAATAATGCTTGAAGTTTCATATATTTTGATATATCCACATTTCTATGACATTAAAACACGATCTTAACATCGAATAAATCGACCATAATGATGAAGATTTATAATCTTTACGTAGCATTTCAAAATAAGCAAGTAAGAACGTTCTCAGAAATATGAAGAATTCCTTTCTTTGCACCATTTTTAAAATTTTTGTATCGCTTTTGATACATAGTGTACGATTTCTCCGAAGTAAATTATTAATGGTTTTTTCAGGCAATTTGCCGTATTTCAGGCGGAGTGCATGAAAAAGTTGTAGAACTCATATTAATATATAATATATAGTTACTTTAGTAATATAATATATAACAAATTTCAAAAATGTGTCAATTTTAAATTAACTTGTCAATTTAAATCTTGTTCCAAACCAAGGTGACAACTGGTGACAACCGCCACAAAATTTCCCTAGAGTATCAAATTTTTCTCGTTTTTTCAAAAAGAGAAATTTTAAAACTAATTGCAAAAAATAGCATAAAAGACACGTTTCATTTGACATTAAAGCACTCATTCAGGTAAAAAACTCGTGGCTACGCCTCGTTTCTTAAACTCTGAATTCGTACTTTGAAACGTCAAAATGAAACTTGTCTTTTAATATACTATAATAATAGTTTGATTGAAATTTAATACCTAATAATTTAGCAATTATCTCATAAATGGACTCAGACTTGGTCGAATGTACTAATGCCATCTATCAATAATGTCACATAATATAAGATGTACAGTTTCATCATGTCAATGTCACTTTAGGAAAAGTATTTAACGTCAATAAAATAAATCGTTTATCTTAAATTAGCTTTTTCTAAGGTTTGATCATTTTTTTAACCAATAGATTAATGTCAACAACACAAACCACCAAATACTACCTTTTTTAAAAAATTTAAATTAATTCATCAGAATCAACACGGGTTTCTTAGTGGTAAGAGTACTAACACAGCTCTCTATGAATACACTGAGGAAATTCGCGATATCTTTGAGAGCGGCGATATATGTTGTGGTCTCTTTATTGACATTACTAAAACATTCGATAACATGTCTCATAAATTAGATACTATTAGAAAAACTTCATCGTTTTGGAATTAGAGGTGTGGCGTATGATTGGTTTAAGTCGTACCTCACAAACCGCCAGCATGTAGTAAAACTGCATATAGTAAATGAAGATATATGTATTGCTGTGTTTCATAAGAGGGAAACCATCAACCATATTGAAATGTAATTATTGTTTTATGTTTGTAAGTCCAGTATAATTTGGGTTAAATCGTATTAGTAGTTATGGAAGTTGAATATAATTTATCGTCTGACAACTGTACGATAGCCTGGTATCCTATGTATCTATTTTAATTGAATGGGGTGGTGACTCAATGTAATTCATTGAAAGAAAATGTATGAAAATCCTTGGTGACGAGGTTGTTGATAAAAAGTCTTAGAAAAGCTGTGTCATTTCTCATCAAATATAAATGAATTAAACCATATTGCTGGGGTAATATAGTATCGAAGGGAATACAATTCACAAAATTCGGTGTTTACTTATATTGGGTATTGTTCTAACATGGAGTGTGCATGTGTTTGCGTTCGAATCAGTCATACATCCTGATGTACGAGGAGGGAATATACGAGCGAATCTGGATTGTCACTAAGGAATCCATTCGGAGGTACTTGGCTCTGTATGAACCGATAAAGAGGTACGGTCAAAAATTGTTTAATTATTATATAAATGACTAAAATAATTCTATAATATTTTGAGGTTAATTATTTCGTATGAGATTAAAAAATTCTGAGCTTTTATAAGTTGGCAAACGTGGTTGTGGTTTTCTATCTCTTATGATAGGCGGGATATTTAAAAGTTCCCTCTTGAATTAAAAATCTAAATTATACTGCATATTGATAATACTTGTTGAATATCCAATAACTAAACTCCTTGAGTAAGGTTCCATTCTATTTAATTTGTTTCTGATATAAACTTATTAAAATTATACATGTTATTATGATTGCACTGTTATAAATGAATTGTATGGTGCTATATTGTAGGAAGGTATCTGCAAAAAAAAAGGCAGATTAATTAGAAAGTTATTTATTTATTTTTCTTTTCCGTAAAAAACATTAGCCGGAGAATCACATAGTATATTAACATTACACAACAACAAGGCGTGCAAAGGTGGTGTGGCTCGCCATTCTGTTTATTTATATTTTTAAACGATCCATTCTCAGTTAATCAAAACACTAACTAGAAAATCATTAGTTTGCGGAGGACTACAAATTTTTATCAAAGAAATAGATTTCATTTCATTAAAAAAACGGTTCATTACTAACTACGACTAAAAGAATGGTTTTGAAAGCAAATCAGCTGAATATTAAATTCACCAAAACAAAATGCGTATTTTTTAAAATTAAGGAAAAGCATGGAAAGCCAATAATATACATTTTAGATAAAAATAGAATTTCGATACCATTGCAAGGTACTAGACCTAGTTGTGACGATAACTGAAGTTGGACGGAACATATAAAGATTACTGTCGTGGAGACTCAGCAGCGCCATTTATGGCCTAAATTTTAAGTCTGTAGTAAATTTTGCGACAATGGAAAGTTTGTGTACCATGCTACCATAATTAATCCAATTATACGCTATGTGATTCTAATATGGAAAATTCAATCAATAAGATTTTCCTACTACAAAAATGGGGTAATGGTAGTGCTGGGTCTTAAGCAAATGCTCACTGAGAACCTTTTTAGGGAAAATAATCTTTTGAACAGTGTTGGACTCTATTCTACGAGTGCTTGGTTTTTCATATTTAAATACAAACAACTTTTTGAAGAAATTGAAAAAATC
>RXPK01001541.1:0-73383 GCA_004143645.1 Protaetia brevitarsis
AATAACTAATTTGTTTCAATTTTAAATGTTCTACCAAATGAGATTATTATATTATCAAATTTGGCGGTCGTAAATGCAGTCTTAACTCGGCACATTCCGTGCGCGTGTCTTTAAAAAATATATATAATATTTGATATCATCCGTAGAAATAGACATTTAACTTGAGGAAAGCAAGCAGACTTGCGACTGCCTCCCTCCAGTCGCGAAGCATTCGACCATAAAATGCATTTATTATTTTTAGCAGGCGGAGTCGAACTGCGCGTCTGACCTGCTTTCTCTAGCAAAGCTTCCACGTCCGACGAACCAGTTCGATCGCCGGAAAACTCCCAAGCCGTAAAACTAGAAGATATCCCCGAAACAGCCCTCTGCGAGACTACGGAAGATAGTAGCACTTCGAAGGTCATCATCAGCGGTAAAAGCGCCAAGGGTCGGGAAGAAGCGAAAGAGTCTAGGACTAGGACGACTAAAAGGAGACTGAATAGCAGAAAATCGAATACTCAAACGGAAGAGCCGCCTACGAGCACGGAAAATAAACCTAGCGAGGATATCAAGATGGAAATGTATCACTTCGCTTGCCAGTATTGTTCGTTCGTGTTCCTGCACGAAGATGACGTCGTGCAGCACGTCAGGGATAAGCATCCGGATGAGATCGACGTGATACCGGCAGATCCTCTATTACCATCTGTAAATAATAAGAACGAGAAACGGAAACATACGAAAATCGATCAGGAAGCTGTAAACGCGGCTAAGATCGTCGTGGACGGCCGTGTCTATTACAACTGCAAGATATGCGGTAAAAGCCTGCATTCCCCTACACGTACATGTGGCACATGCGCATTCACACCGGCGAAAGACCTTACGTCTGCGATCTTTGCGGCAAGCAATTCCGCGTCTCCCAAGGGCTAGTTCGACATCTACGCGAGACGCACGAGGGTATAAAGAATTTCCCGTGCGATCTGTGCGGGAGGATGTTCGCGACGCGACGAAACGTCGAGGAACATCGTCGGATCCACACGAACGAGAGACCGTACATCTGCGATCTCTGCGGTAAGGCGTTCAGCGAAGGCGTCGTGTTTCGTGCACTCGTTCGCCAGGATTATTTCCCCTCAGATGTGTTTTTGAGTCAGGGGTTTCGACCCGCCCTGTTGATAACGTCACAGCATACGGGAGAAGCCGTATCCGTGCGACGTGTGCGGGCGGTGTTTTAGGATAAAGTACGAACTGAAGCGACATCGGTTGGTGCATTCTGACGAGAAGCCGTTCACCTGTACCGAGTGCGGTTTGAGTTTTCGACAGAAGCGTTATCTGCGGAATCACAACAAGACCAATCATAATCGTTTAACACCGTAAGGTTTAGGACGGCGTGCGGATTTTGTTTAGTAGTAGGGTGGTCGAAAGAATTACTTGCTATATTTGAACGATTTAAATTAGATTCGATTGTATCGTGATGAAAATGAATTAAAATGGAACGTTTTTTTTTTTTTTTAGCCAGTGTAGAGAAAGGTTTTTATTGTCTAATCATCTGCAAGCTTTAGATGGCTCAGTACTTATTTAAATATTTAACTCCATAAAATTATAGTTCAGGGCATAGCTATTCGCACATTAGAATATAAAGCAGATTTCATTGAAAGACAGTCTACAGTGCGTTCATGATAAAAGGAACGAATTCTTTTAAAATTCAGGTAATTATTTTACAGATTAATTAGCATGGGCGTTGCCAGAAATTTTATTAGAGAGGGGCCCGCAAAAAGTCGATTATAAGTATAAAAACTCGATATATACTGTAACTTTTTTCTATTCTTAAAACGTTGTCGGGGTTTAGAGAAATACACAGGCGATATATTTAAATTAACTCCTTTTATTACCGCACTTACGAACTACTTAAAATCTACTAAATAAGATCAAAATAAACACTAAAATTAAATCACTTACTACTCACTATCAAAAATGTTTGTTAATTAAAATCACTTAATTATCAATGTCTTAATTTATGTAAACGATTTATTTGCACCGATATTTATATCACACGTACTAATTCGCTCCTATTTATTTGCACTCGCGATCGCACTATTAACTCGTTCGAGACTACTAATACGGCCAATCGCCCCGCTTTATTTTATATTTGGCGCATTACTAGACGGTTCGAAACTCTAGGGTGCTCTGATCGGAATAAACGAATCTTCGACCCGGTATGCCTTCTGTCATTGCTCGTACGTAGTTCTTATTCCAGCTACGCCCGCGCCATCCAGGAGTGCTAACGAAACTACCAGTTAAAAACTGGGTCGTACATTATAAACTAATTTGATTGTATTATGCATGCTAAATTCTTAATCTGAACAAGTAAACTAACAGTGAACGGCCAGTCAGCGTATCGCGATTTAGCTGAAAAAATTGGTGTGTGCGGGTTTTGTGAATAGGCCTCTGATGTAGGGCGAAAAACGTTTTTAATCGTATTAATCCTATTTGTCATTAATCATTTATAAAAAAATGTGAAACAAACATTGCTGTAATAAACTGAAAATCTCGCAACTCCATTTTACTCCGTGGTCGCACTCATATAGCATTGTAAATTGTAGTAGGTAAAATAGTTTGGCCGCTGGTGTAGTGGATGCGCCTTTTCTAGGTCAGACTTTGCTTCAAGTTGCTGTGTATTCATTTATTTTCGTTTATATATGTATAATATTTTAAATTTTTTTTGCAAATTACGTTGAATTATTCCTTAATTAATTTCAAGATTGAACATCGTTATAAAAAATTAGTAATAAATAATTAATGAAGAAAATAGATAAAATAGAAAATACTTGATCTTAGGTTTTTTATTATGAATTTACATTTTATTGATGTGATTGCGTTTTTTTTTTTTGATTTTAATATGTGCGATTCAGCGTCGCAATAATAACTTTAATGTGAAAATCCCATTTAATATCTTTATATGTATTAAAGAAAAATAATACGGCAACAGCCTCGAAAACCCAGACTTGCTTTAGGAATCAGCTGCTACCCTAGATAGGCGGTCTGTTGCTATTATTTTGGTGCGGTCGCGGATAATTATTGAGTTTATGGGATTTTTTTTCGTTTATTTCGCTGATATGTTCTCGTTTTCATTTTGTCAATATAATAATGTAAATTATAGTTTCCGTTTTTATTTTTGACAATCCGGTTTTTTTGGCTTCAAGAACCACTTCAACCACACTTTCGATATGTTGGCCTGGCCATCCCCTTGTCGGTACATTCATCTAAGGCTGCATACATCTATGCAGGGGGTTAGATTAAAATGGGTGCAAGTAAAAACTCTTTCGTATGCTACTTATACCCTTTTTATTTCGATTTTTATTTTCCCGAATTTGCTGGATTTTGCAAGCACAAGTTCCTATTTACTATCATTACCTATACGCTTATTCACACACCCATGCATTTTGTAGCCGTAAGAGAACTTAGCTAACAGTTAAAAATATTGAACATTGTAACACCCTGTATACAATTTTCTTATGTCAAAAAATTCGCAACTAAAAATACAAGTCGATGTGTCCGAGCACTTTTCTGCAAAATAATTACCTGAATTTTAAACAAATTTGTTCCTTCCATCGTGAACTCACTGTATACTGTAATCGCCAAAATTTGACTAAAGTATAGGAAAGTGTCTTCCACTACATGCCAAACGCCTAATATCCTTTCAAAACTGGCGTCGATGCGTACTGCAAGGTCTTTTTATGCATAGTAGAAGATCCCTATACTGAAATAAAATTTTGTCGACTACGGTATAGCCGATTGTACAGTTAAGGAAACATGCATGTGGACAGTTCCTTAACACAATGCTCGGTACTGTAAGGTAAGGGTATCTCCCACTATCACGGTAGGGAAATCAAACTAGAAATGCGTACTCTGACTCAAATAGCAGTGTTCTAATTTAATTGTCTGCAGAATAACACTAAATTGTAGACCAGGAAATTCTGCTTAAATGTTATAATATCGCATTTTTCAATTTTTACCATTTGAATCTAAAATCTGAAGAATGATCACCCTACTATGACAAATCAGTGTGTGTTATTGATGTTTACATTTTATATACATAATATATATTTATGCTTTTTCAAGGAAATGTGGTTGATTACAATGTAAGCATCGTGATGATTATTAAGTATTTAAATAAAATGTTATATGTTTTTGGTATAATATAATATATATTATCTCGCAAATTAAACTCAATTATTTAAAGTCCGATATTTGTTTTATTGATTTATTTGCATTACTAAATGTAATGTTAGCAACCAAATATGGTGCGAAAACGAAAATTCTCCCTAAGAATGACCTATCAATTCATCATTGAAATTATAGTCTGTCCATAGATATAACGGTGTTTACCGGAGATTATCCACACTACTTACCTGCTGCATCAAATATTTCCTTTCTGAAGTTCGATGTTAGCGAATAAGTCAAATCGTTATATCTATGGATAGACTATACCTGTCGCAACAGTCAAATCGTTACATCTATGGACAGATTATACTATACTTTGGTACTGTTTTAGGAAAGTTGCAGCGGAACAATCGGAAGAAGAATGGGAACAAAAATACCTCATCCAACAATCTGATTACTCAGACATTCAACGTAACGAACACAATGATTCCTGCGAAACGGATGAAATCGAAGTTGTACCGTCCAGTACGGAATTTCGCAATAGAAGACGAAAATCCGATATTAAATATATAAATATTCTGCGACATCTGCAAGAAAGGATACACCAGACGTTCCGACATGAAAAGACATCGAAAATTGAAACACTCGAACGATTGCGACGAAATAAGATCCGAATCAGACAGCGCAGTCGTCAAAATAAATGTCAGATCTTGCCGGTATTGTAAAGAGAAATTCGAAACGTTAACTCAGCTGAAGGTGCACGTGAAGACCAAGCACGGAGTGGCGAGATTCCGTCGGAAACACGACGAAATAACGGCGGAATATTTTTGCGACCTTTGCGAGAAGGGTTTCACCAGGAATCACGATATGAAGAAGCACAGAAGACTGAAACATCCCGATACTGGGATCGTGGAGGAAGTGCGTAGAAACGAAAGAGTAGGCCATTTAAAAAAGTTGAAAATAATCGGGCCGGATAATCGTAGTTACTATAAATGTGACGTGTGCAAGAAAGTCTTTCAATACGCCTACAACATGTTGAGACATCAAACGACGCATACGAAAGTGTACGGTTTCGTTTGTCATATTTGCGCTAAACGATTCCCTTCATCCGGTGGACTCAGGAGGCATCTGAACGAACATCACTACGGCGTAAAGCGATTCAGTTGCGAGATTTGCGGTAGAAGTTTTGCCGCTAACGCGACCAAGGAAGAACACATGAACATTCACACGAATAATAGACCGTTTGTCTGTGATATTTGCGGTAAAGCCTTCAAACAGAAAGCCTCGTTGCGTTCGCACAAACTCTTTCACACCAACGACTTCAGATTCTCGTGCAATTTTTGCCAGAAGAAGTTCAGGCGTGCGTACGAATTGAAGACTCACACTTGGACTCACACGGGCCACAGACCTCATCAGTGTCCTCTGTGTTCGCGTGCATTTCGCCTGGGGCAGGATTTGAGGCGGCATCTGATGGTGCACGATAAATTGGACGAGTGCAGCTGCGACGAATGCGGCGCCATCTTCAGTCAACAGAAATACCTCAACAACCATAAACGATCTCACAGGAGGAGGAGTGGCAAAATGGGGAAATTGGTAAACGTGAATGTTTCGGGACGTGAGGAGGTGCAAGTAATAACTATTCTTGGGAACTAACTTTTTTAAAATATACAAATAACTCTTTACCTGCTGCGATTAAATAAGATTCCGAAACCTAACAATTGTCATATCGAAGAGAACAACTTTTAATGACGGCCCTGATGATTTAAACTCATTCCTTCCTGGAATCGCAGCGAGAGTGTAGATAGTATGTCATGCCATGTAAACTAGCTCGATTGTGCATCGAAAAATAAAGCGCTTAGTCGAGTTGCAAACCCTCAGTTCTACCTCTAAACAAAAGGAGCGCTACAATCGGAAAGTTAGTATTTTTATTTTTTAAACGTTTACGTAGCGTATTAAGTTGGCAGTCCCTACAACAGTTGTACTCAGTGTTGCCAACTCGTGGGAAATTTCCCGATTCGTGGGAAGTTTTGAAGTCGAAGGAAAAAAAGGAAATAGCATGGTATTCGTGGAATTCTTTTCTTTTCTTTGGCAACGTTTTGATATCCTAAAATAAGACGTATTTACCAGGTACAAATATACAAGCTATGCTCTTCCGAAGTCCCAAATACGCTCAAGGTCGTGCAGCTGCTCCCAACCGCGTCATCAGCGTGTGTTATTCTCCTATGATATTTTCGTTGAAAAATAAGATTCAATTGTGATTTAAAACACTTTCAATGTGTACTCCATTTGCATGTGGATTTATTATTTATATTTGTCGATTTCTATTTATTTGATAATGCGTAATTTTATTAAGTTTTATTACTTCAATAGAATGATGCGACTATAACGCTCACTAGTTTATTTTATTGGTATGACTGGATCCCAACCGCGTCATCACGAGATGCGCAAGATCCATATCTTGTATATTGGTACCATGGTTTACACTGCTATTTCTCAGTTATGCAAAAGTTAGTATTAAAACGTTGTGTATCTAATAACACTCCAATCAAAAATACTTTGACACTCCGCCATATTATAAAAATAGTTAAAAAACATCGTCATATATTAAATCTTTATTAGTAACAGTTACATATATGTATATATCAAATAAGTAAGTGCTATTTTATAATCCACTTCATTTTCCTCAACTTCAGCATTGGTGGGCTTCTATGAACGAACGGAAATGATACACATTTGTATACATCCCTAACCATTTTTGCATAACAATCACTAGCTCCATATGAAACTAAGCCTATGAGCTTCTTATCTGTTACTAGGGGTCCCCCAGAATCTCCCTGTTTGAACAACAGATTAAAATAAATGATGTGCATTGATTTTTTAAATGATAAAAATAGTTTTTAATACCTGCAGATTTTTTTTTAAATGATTACCCTAATAGCCAATTTTAAATTTCCCGCACTATTTTTAGTAACTTCAACGTAAAGACATTAAAATAACTATCGATGTAATACAAAATAGTAGGTAATTTTATGTTTCAACGTTGATGTAACTAAGAATAATTGCGGGCAATTTAAAATTGCCTATGTGGATAAATTCATTTCTTTTTCTCACACTGCGGAAAGAGAAAGCATCGAAGAAGTTTTAAGTAGTTAAATAAATTATGTTTTTGAACAGTATTGAGAAGGAGGATGCATTTTTTGAGAATTAATTTTCTTTCAGAACACCGAGAAAAGAAGGAAGTATTGATAATTATTTAAATTATCTCTCCCTCCCCGGTGTTGTAAAAAAAAATATTTTACGTTTTGGTCATTTATATAAGCAGACGAGATACGCTATTAATATTAACAATTTCGAGCCATTCAAAAAACTATCAGTACACATACAACTTTTGGATATCTAATATATGCCTAACATATGCACAGTCACAGAGAAATTAGTAGAATTGCATGTTTGCAATATTTTATCAGTTTTTTGTTGCTGCTTTGACAATTAAGGTTAAGTTTAAGCGTTTCCATCTGCTTACGTATTGGTGCAGTTCAATTGTATATGTTGTCGTTTTACTTGGTTCATTTGAAATCTAGGGTGTAACGCAAGCTAGCTCGTGTTGGAGCTTCGATACATTTTGCGTACGTCATCGAGGCCTCGTTGAGATCTCGCTGACGTATATGCGATTTTCCGAGATCTCAATTGAAGCCTCGTTCAGCGCACTGAGCACAGCTATATTAACCGTAAGTACTTGCTGATAATGATGTTGGCACACAATACGTAGCTGTTATCTTTTTTCTCATTATATGTGTTTATTTTATTCCTGATTTATGAGAATTCTGAAACAAATACGGAAATTTATAAAGCAAAGTACGTATTATTACTTATTTGTAAATTTAAAAAAAACTAAATTTATATTTCTTAAGACTCCACTATAATAATTACATATACGTCATCTGACAATGTAAAATGGTTCCATACAATAGACTTATATGCTTTTATTTTCTATCACTACGTTTTGTAAGCAGAAATAAAATGCTGTGACATCCGCATGTGTTTGCATAAAAGGAATACATAATGTACCAGAAGAAAAAGAATTTTTAGAATTTCTTTTAACAATGTTATTCGTACCAATAACTCGTTCCTGTATAAATAACCCTAATAGCCAAATTTAAATTTCCCGCCACTATTTTTACTAAATTCGACGTAAAGGCATTAAAATTACTATTAATGTAGTACAAAATGGTGGGTAATTTTATGTTTTACCGTTAAAGTTACTATGAATAATTGCGGGAAACTTAAATTTGCCCATTAGGAAATCTATCTACCTGCGATTCAAGAATAAATTATGCAAAAAAAAAGGACCCAGCTCGGTAAACTGTCTTAAATCGTAGTAGGTGTAGCACCTCGTCTGTTAAAACAAAAACGTTTTCAATGCATCATATTCCCTCAGTCAGTGATTTCCGTTCCATTTAGCAGAATGACGTGAATTGACATTTTATTGACGTCATCTTAGATCATTGTGCTACTGGGGTGCTGCACACGGGATTATTTAAAGACCTTGCTGTGGGTCTTCGAATTAGAATCATATTATGTAAATACGTGAACACTGATTTTACTATAAACTACCCAGTGAACCAAATTCAAATTTCCCGCAATTATTTTTAGTAACTTCAACATTAAAGCATGAAATTACCTACGATTGTGTATTAGATTAATAGTTATTTGAATATCTTTAAGTTGAAGTTACTGAATATAATTGCGGGAAATTTGAATTTGGTTTACTGGGTAGTAAGTAAAGAAGACATATACCATACATGGACCAGAGCTGCTTGCACTTGTACACAATTGCGTGTCATCTATAAACGGATTAATCATTTCGCAATGTTGGTTGCTGACCAATCTCACAATTGCGTAACGAAGCCTTTTAGATACTTGATTGTTATTTATCCTGCCCCATCCGGTAACTACGGCACTTTTACCTTCGGGATAGCGGCGGTCGGTAATAGATATCGGCTGTATTCGACTAGAGTACTCTAAAGCATATTTAAGGCATACTATAGCTATGTCATTACTCGGATCACCATCTTCGTAATCATTGTGTATTTTTACGTAATTCACTTCATGTTGATATCTTGGATTTATTTCACTAGAACCTGCAAGTTGGATTTTCGGTAAAAAAGTGATTTTTAAACGTCCCTAATAGCCAAATTTAAAATTCCCGGCACTATTTTTAGTGACTTCAACGTAAACCCATTAAAATAACTATTAATGTTGTACTAAATAGTAGGTAATTTTATGTTTCAACGTTGAAGTTACTAAGAATAATTGCCGGCAATTTAAATTTGGCTAAGTGGGGTGTAATATAATGTAAAAAGGGCTTACCAGCAATAACAATTAAGTGTCCCTTTTTACAATTATAAACGCAATGAGCAGCTGTTAAAATGGTTTTTTTTATTTATCAAAGCGCCTCCACATAAAGTTACTTCAAAGTTCACCGCACACAGCACCATCACTTGATATGGAAACTTCTCAATTGTTGTTTCTTGACCCCCTATTATCCTAGTCGTGTAGTTTTTACAGTATATAGCTACAATTTTGTACACAAGTAATAGATTTAAATCATAAAAAAACAAACGGAATTAAAAGCATACCCTTAAAAAGCAAAACCAAGACAAATATGATACCCATAGCTGGTTTAAGTTGGAAGCGTTGGGAAATAAATGCGGAAAATAGGAAAAATATTCGCCATGACTTAGAATATGAATCATCGTTTTTAAGCATAAAATATTGGAGTATGCGTTTGTTGATAGTAAAAATACATAAAGGAAATATTTTTTGCCATTCCAAAACAAAACGCCACTGATAATAATGATCGATTTACATAAGTCTAGTCATGCTGTCGTGAACATTAAAATCAATTTGTAAAGTTGCACAATATCATAAAATTAAAAGTTTGCTATATTCATATTCATAAAAAAAAACTGCTATAAACATGTGTCACGATATTTATTTATAATTGTAAAACCAGGTAACTAAACTAAAGATAATAATGCCGTAAAGCAAAAAATCCTTGTAATTTTAATTATCCAACGAACTATTAATTACCTAAATGTTGTGCTTTTTGCTGGGGTTTGTGTTGCTTGTTTTGGCCTGCCCATGCGTAAATAAAATCCAACACACTAATTGATGGAACACTCATCCAATATTTCAAAGAAATATTTTATTTTATCACTTACATTTACGATATAATGTTCATCTACCCGCGATTCATCCACGAATAAAAAGAGATTCTTTATAATAACAGGATTCTGTGAAACGAATTGCTTTTCAGATTTGTGAAAACATAAGCCGTTTTTAGCGACGCAGCGGTACAGAAGCGCTGCGTAGTATTTCGAAACGCGACAAATGCGCTTCAAGTAGTGACGTCAAAATTGAAACTGGTTCAAACGTTCTTGAATCGGTGCGCAGATCGCTTCCAAATACGTTTCAAAGTAAGGGAGACGTTTCTATGTGACCATAAGTGCGATAATTAATTACGAAATGCAGGGATAAAAAGCAAGAAGGTGCAAATGCTTGAAGGTGAACTCAAGACTACCCAAATCGCATAACTCATTTACTATGTAAAAATGCATTATGCTCTTTTGCTTTTTACCCCATCAAATTATTTTGGTAAGGTTACCTTGCTGTGTGTTCTTTTATTGCACGAAATAATGTACTACAAAAAATGTTTCAAAAGTGTGCATTTTAGCGAACGTAAAATTCATGGCGTATAACACGAAAACGTTTCAAAGTCGCGAAGAAAACGCCTATACACAGTTGAATTTATTTGTAAGATGGTTTTAAATTTATCTAATAACTATTATAACTACATAACCAGTGATGTTCCCATCATTTTACCAGTAATTGTCTTGACAGCCAGATTACAGTTTCCTTTGTTGTTGAATCATTGAATCTTTGAAATATTGCACGTATTGCACTGATATTGCATAAAAACAGCTGATAATTAATTATAAACGATTGCAGTGCCCCCATCGTTTTGTCTTCACAATCACTCTTTGAAGCCCCCTCTAAATATGTATTATATATATTTTGAATTTACTTTAGTAGATATTGGAATTACAGGCAGTAGTAGATACTAAATTTATTATTTATTATAATTTTAGTTAAACAACTCTTAAGCAGTTAGAATATTTATCATTTTATATTGAAATTGGAGATAGTACTTCGGTCACAGAATATCTAACAACCAGAACATCAACTTGGCTTGGCGGGAAGGGTTCGCGCATTCTCAACGCGCAGCTTGATCCGCCATCGGGCGAGAACTTGTGGTTCCGGCTATGTTCGCTCTTTGCATTAGGCACACGTCGCTGACTTCAAGTTTATATTCGTATGTTAATTTAAATAGTGTTATCAAGTGCAAGTCGATAAAATATGAAAATAATGGAAAAGAAAGTAAAATAATTGTAAAAATAAGCGATATTCTTTCATTTTATCGTAGATATGTATCATATTCTCGAAATTCACTTCAGTTAGGTCCTGTCAGGCACGGAATTTTATCGAAGCCGACTCTGACTTCTCGCCCGAGACACTGACATCAAGGTCACGAAATTTTGCCCACTTAGATCAAAAGAGCCGACAAAGAGTTTGCATTCTGGTTGTTCCGATATTCTGTGCTTCGGTATTATAATTTGTAGAAAAAAATAATAAATTTAATTTAGCCAATAAATAGCGACATCTATGTTTCGATAACTGTATATCTCGATACAGATATCTACTTTCCTTGGTAATATATCTTGTAAAAAAAAATCTCATAATAATAATAAATTACCTTTATTATTATTTATAAAATCTAATTTGAATTGTGGATATAAAATAAAATTATAAATACGTGGCATCATATCTTGAGTAATAATGACATGATATATGAGCTTTAGCTACCAGCCTGAAGATGGCGCTGCATCATATTACTACTGATATGAAATATATGAAGATATTGCAACTAAAATTTATCAACTTGAGTCAGATTTCGAATTGGTTTGAGTTTCTTGATGAGTGAAAGAAATATGAAGGTTTGATTACACACACCGTCACTCTACAATCAATCAATAAATAACGCAAATATCGTATTTTTCTAACCACTTTTTAGGAATTTTCTCATTACTACATCATCCAATATTTTGGAAAAAAAAGAAATATCTACGTATGTATCTACCATATTAGAGCGAAAGCTCGAAACCTGCGCTGCTCTTGGCGCATTGTCTTCACTCAAGGTTTATGTCTACTCATTGTGCTTCTATAAGATTATAAATACTACTAACGATAATAAACGCGTAATAAACGAGGGTGTTGTTGGGTTCAATATATCGCTCATATTATAAGTTCACTCCCTCTCCACGACAATAAGGACCCTTCGTATCATTAGCGCGGTCATTACCGAGCGTCGGAAAATATTCCGTGATATCGTCAGCGCACTTTTGCGGCCGTCAACAACCGACTCGCATGCCAACAAATGATCGACTCACACCCCATCAGTATTTTCCTATTTTCCACGTGAATATCGTTCCCGAACACGTATACATATGTAAGTACTTACCCACACAATGTCACGACTCGTCGCCGACTGCACGATGAGTTTTTATTGTGAAAACGAATACCAACGTATACAGGGTTAGTGTAAATCGACGCGAAAGCATGTTTAAATTTCGCGCAATTATCTTTAGTTACTTCGACATAAAAGTATTAACATCCCTACAAATATAACGCAAACTTAAATACCTATAGGCCGTTCCAGCTAGCAGATGAATTTCTTTCTCATTCGTAGCTAATGACGTTTGCATGCGTTAAAGTACACATGTTTACATAATTAACTGAATTTCAATCATAGAAGTTATAATTAGAGGTCTCCACTTTGTAAAGACAACAACAGAGATGTGAGAGTATAATATTCTGCCACATTTCAACACCATGATCAAGTGAGAATGTAAAGTTGCGGTTTAAAAATGGTAGATTAGTTATAAACTAGTTTTTTTTTTTTTACGGATTGGCTACACATCTGTTTGTCATCCATCGTCATGTCATTTGTTGTTCGCCTGGTTAACATGAAACAAAACCAATAAACATGAATAAACAAGAACTGCTGATTAAGCAACTGCACGGTTGTGTTCACAATTAAATTTGCATTGAAAAATTGAGGTTAGGTTTATTAGATAATTACAAATGACCGCTTTTTGACAGTTGTAAAAACGTTCAAAAGGTTTCTGAACTTCCTCCAGTTTTATGCCAACTTAAAAAATTTATCCTAGTAATCAACTTTAAATTTCCCGCCATTATTGTTAGTGAATTCAACGTAAAGGTCTTAAAATAACTACTAAGAGCCGGTTTACACGTACGAGAATTTTTACATAAATCATACCAAAAATTATCTCGAAAATATTGGTGAGAATTTTCCTAAGAATTTTATCGCGACACTTTCAAGTCGTTTTACACAGGAATAAGGTTAGTTCCATTTGCACTTCTAAGTTGTAACCTAAATTTAAACAATTATGATCCATATTTTGCTGGTTTAACGGTTAACTGCTATTTGTTTAGGATTTCTATGCTTACAACAACAAATATCGTGAAAATTCCGGTTAAAAATTATTCCTGTGTAAAATGACTTGAAGTATCGCGACAAAATTTCTTAGAAAAATTCTCACCAAAATTTTCAAGATAATTTTTGGTATGATTTATGTAAAAATTCTCGTACGTGTGAAACGGCTCTAATGCAATACAAAACGGCAGATAATTTTATGTTTCAACGTTGCAGTTGTTAAAATAATTACGGGAAATTTAAATAAAATTATTTGGGTATTGTCAAAATAAATCCCTCTTGTGGTACAATTTATGTTAAGTTATTATTTTTATTAAATACTCAGTAATGATAACGAATGTTATAAGTAAAATGCAATTAATTCGTTCAAAAATTTATTACAGAATACATGAATATATAAACTATCACGTAAATTCTTCGCATTTCTAGCTTTATAATCATCAAATAGAAAAATGCCTGCATGTGGAAAGTAGTTACGATGTATAGGTCAAAGAACACTGGGCTAAGAATGGAATCTTGGGAAACACCATATTCGATCCTCAGCGATTCTGATTATGCTTGGTTCTTTTCCATTATATTATTCGATATGGAGAGACAGTATTATTAGAACAAGCTGAGTAACTTCCCCCGTATGTCATAGTATACTATGAAGGCTTCAGTAGCGGTATTTTTAAAATCCGCCTAGAATAATTTTACGGTAATTAAACAGGAAGTATTTATTTCTACACTTAAGCTCTAAATAAAATAAAATAACACTGATTTAAACACTTAATAAATTAAATTCACTTAAATACTGTTTATTTACATTCACTATTTATTTGCACCGCAATTACTCTGACTTCGGCTTTCGCAATGCAGAATCCTCCAAAACAATTGTCTCTGTGTTTGTTCGCGCGCGTTTGTATTTGCCGCATCTGCCTCTAGAGCGGTCTACATCTTTCCCGACATATATGTATTATACCTATATTGCTTACTAAAAGAGAAAATTATGAGTAACAATATGAGAGCAGAATATAACTCCATCTCTTTTTCATGGGTGACTTAGCTAAACTGCGCATGTGCCGCATGTGGAAACCTATTGGTCCAAAGCGATCGACAGCCGCTATGAAAATTAGTTGGTTTGTGCCTTGTTCATTACGCATAGTGACACAAGGGAAATCACGCGTTGATTATTGGCGATTAGTGTTTGTAAATAAATGTGCAATTAGTGTGTTAGAGAAGTTTTTAGAATGAGTGCAAAAAGAAAGGAAAAACCGAAGTGGACATGTTTTTTATGTAACAGCTGTAGAGGTACTGCAGGGCATATTAAGCTATATCAAAGTCAAATTATAATTATTGTCATCAAAACTATTCAAGATTGCCCCTGCCTATCATAAATTTATATAGAATTTGCATTTTCGGTGGTCACAATATAAATCTTCTAATTATAATCATGTGTAATCAATTAAGTTTTAAAAATTGTCAAGTACACATCGTTGCATACATTAATTCGTTACTTTGTTCAAATTGAAATTTAAACCGCCACTTTCTTTTGATGAAGCATGCCCAGTAAACACAATTCACCCGTAAGAAAAGGATACAATGATATATGCCTCTCATATTGTTGGTCACGTTTCTTGTCCATTATTAGGATAGGGAATTAGCAATATAGGTATAATACTTATTTATATGTTTCCCGAATGTTTCTGGTTAGTTCGCACTAAAAAGCACAAGAGCAACATCTGCTAGCGCAGTTGGAAATTTAAATTCAAAATTTAAAAATGGAATATGAATACATATAATAATTTATATATTTTACTGGAGTTCAACCACAAATTAAAAGAAAACATTTTTGATAGGTTGAGAGTTGAGGAAATAAATAAAATGTTTTGCGTACATCAAAGTTTTCCTTGAAGATTAATAAATGTAATGTTTGTAAATTTGAGCTTTATACAGTTAATTTTAAAAAACCACATTTTTTTTTGATTCGTTATTTCCTACTGTTTGTTATTTTATATAAAAATGACGTCATTATCACGTTACTTAGAATGTCGTCAATTTTTTCGTAAAGAATGACGTCTAAATTACGTCTAGTTCAGGTTACTTAAAGTCTACCCTAATAGCCAAATTTAAATTTCCCGCCACTATTTTTAGTGACTTCAACGTAAACCCATTAAAATAACTATTAATATAGTACAAAATCGTAGGTAATTCTATGTTTCAAAGTTGAAGTTACCAAGAATAATTGCGGGTAATTTAAATTTGGCTATTTGGGTATGACCAAATCTGACCAATTGTTGACGTAAAAATGACGTAACTATATTATCTGGTTAATTGTTGATATATTTATGTACTATATCAAACAAAAAAAATTAATAATTTGACCAAACTATCCATCGTTTTTGAACTTCAAACTAACCTTGTATATACTTTATTATTCCCTAACGTTGCAGTGGTATGGGGATTCGATATTCTCACCGCCCCCCGAATAAACGAGTTTTCGCACCCCCCTAGAACGTTTACAGTGCCGTCACGCTTTTCAGTTCCCATGAGGGTACATCGGCGCGAAGATGATCAAGTACATGGTGGTCGCGGAGGCGGGCAAGAAATTGTCCCAAAACGTGAAGAGCGCTCGAGAAGCGCAAAGGATGGCCGTCCAGTTTTCGAGACCCTTGGCAGACGTTACCGATCTGATTAATGAGAATATAGCGGTGTTGCAAAAACACGCCGCCTATTTAGAGGGCAGGGCTCTTAACTTGGAGGAGATAGGAAAGAGTCTGTACTTTCCCGAGATACGTCTTCAAATAACGGAATTGAAAAATCCCATAACAGTATGCACCAGTGCTCAGTGCTGTGAAGTTTATTTAGTAAGTTGATGAGTCATTTTTTTAACACACACTACGAAATGACAAAAAAAGTTGACGGAATATTTTTAATAATCAAATTTAAATTTCCCGCATTTATTTTTGGTAACTGCTTTGTGTTGAAGTTACTAAAAGTAATTGCGGGTAATTTAAATCTATTTATTAGGAATATTTATCTTCAATCATCAATCAACGGCACTGGTATAATAATAGGTCCTATTTATAGAGCTTTAATAAGTATTTTAGTTAATGAAATTATCTATTATATTTCTACTACCTAAATTTCTACAAGTACTTGTCATTTATACGTATTACTGTGTACTGATTGTATTAAATGAAAATGCTAAATGAATTTTAAAATGAAACAGAAAAATAAAATTAGCTAGCTCAACGGATAAAATCTTAAAGAACGCAAAAGAACTAAAAACCTCAGAGTTACCCTCGCGAATTAAAACTTGAATCTAATCACGAAAAGTAGATTGTGAGTGAATGAAATCAAACTTTCTTAATTACCCGAAAAATTGAAAAGGTTTTAAAATAAAAATAAAAGAACAGAATTTTTAACCCAATGACGTTAATTAACAATCAAATTTATTTTTTAAAATGGGTTAAATTACAGATTGTATAGAAAAAAAACCGTGAACTGAAGGTACTGGCCTAAAATAAAAACTGCACTTGACTCTAAATTAAAATAGGGCAATGCTATTTCCTACGCAAAGCAAAAGATTTGTTTGTTCAGGAAGATAATCCAAAATACACAACCTTTGAAATACTATCCACGTGGTTTCATAAATTAAAATAAACTAAGCGTGGACAATTACTAGAAATTTACAAAATTGAAAAACTAAATGCAAGAACAAAGCTTCTACTCACCCAACCGAGGTGATTGGTAATTAAAAACGAAACAGCAAAATTGAATAACGGAAAAATTAACTCTTTAAACTATAATGGAAAAAAAGAACTAAAATGTATCTTCCTAAACAAAAATAATAATTCATCTTAAAAGTGCACTCTTCAATATATTAACAATTATTACGATAAGAATTCCTTGATTGGCTATATAAAAGATCATTAATGCGAAATTTACAATATCAAAATGAAATATAAAATGGCAACAAAGATATACAAAAATACGTCTACTCACGTCAATAGTCGAACAAGGAAGTCCTTAACAAAACTTTACAATTGTTTTTCTTACGAAAATCCTCTCTCAAAATCGTACAACGCAGTCGTATAAACAATACGCCAATATTCAATAGAATCCGCATTAAATCTACACTAGCGAACACTAGACAAATTAATAAATGGAATATTTTTAAAAAAACTTAACACTTAATTAATTAAATCATACAATTAATTCTTTAACTAAACTTATACAAAATAAATATCAAAATTTGTGAAAAACTCTCGGTAAACTGAATCAGCTGTTTTGAGCAAAGAAAACAACCAATAAATAACCAAAAATATGTAACTTGAAATACACTCAGCGAAAAGGGTTGTCTAACCACAGCAGTATATATTTTCTTTCTTAATACAAAGTTTATACGTATAGTAATCATGAGAAGTTTCTCATATTATATTCTTATTCCTATTTAAATCCAAAGTTTAGTGGAACTGCTTGGTTGTATACATCATTTGAATCAACCGCTAAGTGAAATTTAATTTTGTTTTTCGAAATACTTATTGATTTCTGCTAAGCTTATCTCAATAACCCTAGAAAATAATTTTACAAGTGATACGAAACAGTTGAGGAAGGCAAAGAAAACCTTTATTGGCACTTATTCACAATCACGTGGCGCAAGTTGGCAGTCATAAACACATTAGTTTGCCAGGACGTCAAAAAGTCATTTATATTTGCGTTTATTGTTTCTATGTATCATATTACTTGTTTTTTTTTTTAATTTCAATTTCACAAAATTTTCCCATTTAAAAAAAAATCAAAAAAAGTTATTTTTCATGTAGTTTAAAGAATAAAAAAAAATATAATATACAATAGCGGGGGTGAGAAAAAAAATGATTAATTTAGGTGGTAGTACTTGCTGTACAACGTTAGGACAAAGGTCACCCCTAATAGCTAAATTTAAATTTCCCGTCACAATTTTTAGTGAATTCAACGTAAAGGCATTAAAATAACTATTAATGTAGTACAAAATGGTGGGTACTTTTATGTTTCAACGTTGAAGTTACTAAGAATAATTGCGGGAAATTTAAATTTGGCTATTATTGGGCGGTTAAAGATGAAAAAACGATTCATTTTTTACATGAATTCATTGTATATTTTTCCTGACCTTCCTACAAAAATTATTAATGTTTTTTCACTCCCTAACAAGCCCATGCCCGCGTCACTATTCTTTAACATAAAATTGGATTGCTATTCTATATGGTATGGAGTTCCAGTTTTGCGTCTAAAAAAAAATCTATTTCAAGGGAAAGCTCTTCGTATAATGGACCATGTAGAAATTTGTTTAAAAAGTTAAATATTCTTACAATTATCGATTTATATATTAGAAACGGCTGCCTATATTCATAAACACACAGGCACGAGTTATTTTTAATAAATAATAAGAGTGTTCTGTGTATAGGTATCAAAGTATATAACAAATTGCCAAATGAATCGAAAGAAAAATATATAACTTTAAAACAAACAAAGAATATCTCGTACATAGACCATACTACTATACCATAAAGGATTTTTTAAAAGGTACTCTAACCCATTGAGATGAGTCGGGAAATTAATTATTTTGTTTAGTATATAATGAAAATAATTATTTATTCAGCTGTTATGATTGTAATCAAGGTAGGTAGGCAACCAAAGATACACAAAGATTGACTACAGATTGACTTTCTTCTTCAAACCAATTACTCTGAAAGCGTCAGTAATTAAGGGACGTTGAAGTGAAAATAAATGCATGGCATCGTCAGAAATTAAGACTACCACTGTTGTATTTTGGAAGCCGTGTATTTGCCCAGTAAACAAAATTCAAATTTCCCGCAATTATATTTAGTAATATCAACTTAAAGGTATTAAGATAACTATTAATGTAATACAAAATCGTAGGTAATTTCATGCTTTAATGTTGAAGTTACTGAAAATAATTGCGAGAAATTTGAATTTGGTTTACTGGGTAGTGTCTTTTTTTAATATCCTCAAAGCCAAAAAGGTAGCATTTAAAAGCTTGTAATACTTTTCATGATGATAACATACGCATTAAATGATCCCTAATCAAAAAATAACTCCATAAACTTTGTTCTATATGACTTTTAAAATAACTACTTCACAGGAGAGCAACAAGAAGCGATATTCTTACAAGCAAAAGTGTCACGACCCGTGTTTTTTGAATAATATACCCGAAGACATAATAGGTTCCTCAGACTTGATGTATTGCGCCGCAATGAATAACCAATACTATTGTAAAAGATGCTCTTGTCACTACACAAAGCATATGCACGTGTTTTATCTAACACGAAAGGCGGAGGTACATCACAAAGTTAAAGACAATACCGATCAAAAGATCAAAGTGAGAAATACAATGGAAACATTAATTAAGGAACTTTTAGAAAAGTTAAAAGTAACTGAAAATGAGTATACACAAGAGAGGATGACGGTCGTGAAAATAATGGCGAAATTTTCGTATTTCCTGGAGCAGAGTGGTTCACCGTTAACGCAAGATCCCTATCAAAAATATTTACAATACTTAATATCGAGGTAATACAGTGCCTTCATTTTAAACCGAAAGCCACGTGACCACAAAGATAGGCAACCCAAATAACTTTAGTCCGACTAACTTCATTCCCATATAATTTTGCTATTACGCAAAATTCAAAATTTTAATTGTGATTTGCGCTCTGCCGTTAACAAAAGAATAGTAAATATTCCACCGGTTTTTAAATCACTGATCACATGGTTATCGGAATAAAATAAAACGATAAAGAATAAAATGTGTATTATTCCTTTATTTCTTAGAGAAATAAAGTGCGGAGGCGATGAAGACCTTATCGGGCATTACAAATCGATGTTAACCGATTATCTACATGAAAGGAGTCTGATTCCACCGGAAACCAATTCCTTGACCTTGGAAGACCTTTTCGATTCCGTTGAAACCTTGTACGACCTCAAGCACACCGGCGATATCTTTCGACAACTCCACAGCGTACAAAAGAAATGCTTAGACGCGAATAAGAGTAATAGTAAAGTATTTTAAGGGCGTCATGCGATAGCACGATTACATTCTTTTATTCTCATTTCAGACGAACAGGCCGGAGCGTCGTCTAACTCCTTGAAACAAGTTAGAATTGAATTGGCGCAAGAAGATCGTATCGCAGGAAAGTTTTGATAGTTTTCTTGAGGGCGAACAACAAGTGAACCATGTAGTTATAACGAAAATAGCAAATAACATTGTTTTTGTATTTATCGTGCTGTAATCAGTGTTTCTAAAATAACAAAATTATTGGAAAGTTTGTTTACTTTGGAGTATATTTAAAAAAAGATAAAAATTTAATTATTTTACTTCAGTACAATCCTGGGTTGGCAGGGCACATATTGTATCTTTGGTATCGTTTGAGCAGAGTACCTTTTAACAATTACTCTATTTATTAACGGATAATTTAAAAAATAGCGTAGAGGTGATTCCAATGTCATTTTCAGATTTAAATTTGGCGCATAATAAATTATTATTGGCTAATTATGCCCGAAATTCACGGCAAAAATAGGAACTGCAAAATGAAGTTTTAGTCCAAGTTTTTAATTGATGCAAAATAATCCCTTACCTAAATTAAGATCGCTTTTAATGTTAAAACTTTTTTTTTATCCGATATAACCCATAATCACATTATATACGTACTTATTCTTATAATAAATTATTTTTATAATATTTCTTATGTGAAAGTCATGATCTATGGTTAAAAGCACAAAAGATAGAAAAATATAAATTTGAATTATAATAAATAAAAAAATTCCGATTTCGTTAGCGCCATCTATGAGAAATAGCGCAACTACGCTGCATAGAAAATATAACTGCTTCCTATAAATGTGCATAATTAGAAGTGTTCACAATAGTAAATATGCTAGTAAAATATTTGATAATACTTTTCACTATCTTTCTGAACTATAGTCTCATCTAAGGTGTATTCAATAATTATGAACTTTTACTTCCAAGACGTTGGCGCCATCTAGTAAAAGATAGAATAACTATATAACTATATTAGCAGGTATTACTGTTTTCTGTTAATAGAAAACGATAATTTTTTTGGTGTGTAGTACTACTTCATTAATTTACTTCAACATCAACTTTTAAATTAAACATTAGCATAGATAAAGGAGCTCTATCTCTGACGTTAACTAGCTAATTAGAGAAAAATGAAAAAGAAATAAGTTTCGATCATTTCAGCGCTATCTAGGAACAAATAGCAAAAGTATCAGATCGTGTCCATAATATTAGTTTCCTAGTAGCCAGAATTAAATTAGGTAGTTTTAATAGGTTTGTTCGTTTTGGCATTCTGCGTCGTAACGCGAAAATATAGCCGCCGTAAAAGTTTTTCAACGCAAGCTGTGGCCGTAAAACACTTGATTCCGGCTTTAGATTTTCTGATTGTTGTTTGTTTTGTCATCAAATCGAAGAAAAATGTTTACGGCTGCGTTTCTCTGCGTGACGCTAGTACCAACACGAACAAACCTAATATTAAAAATTAATCACAAAACAGTTTTCAAAAAAATAAAATTGAAATATTTTTTTTTTATTTTACAAATACACATTTACAAACAATTCATGTGCTTTAGAAACCGTTTATTAATTTTTCAAATTCGTTATAGAAATTTTCAAAATTTTCAACATCTTCTGAAGACTCATTTTGTATATCAGCCGGTTTAGGCATTTCTTCCAGAGAACAGGCGACAGGATCAATAGAAAAATATGTATGATTTAGGGCCTGTAAAAAGAAAATTATCGTTAAAGATGTCAAACATGTTTTACGTTTGGAGATGACCTCTTTAGCAGTTAGTCTCTTTCGATAGTCGTAGTCGATAAAACCCTTAATAAAATTGATGGTATCTTCGTCAATATTCGGAAGAATCTCGTTCCAGCTTAAACCTTTAGTTTCGGCAAAAGAGATTTTGTTGTAATCCGGTAGAGAATCAAGTCCGGGCCATGTATTTTCGTTTGGAGTGCCTAATGTGTGTAAAACTATCGCTAATTGCTCTATATCGGTTTCACCCTACAATTTTCAAATTTTGAGCCAACTATCGTTAATTGCATAATATAACCACTAGATGTCAGCTTCATGACAACTGAAGGCGCCATCTATTGACATTTGACTTAAAATTAACTAAAATTTACCGGAAATAGTGGTTTTCTCGTCGACATTTCCGCAATAATACATCCTGCGGCCCATAAATCAACGGCCGACGTGTAATTCCTGGATCCATACAATAGCTCAGGCGCTCTATACCAACGCGTTGCTACTTGATAAGTGTATTGCCTATTATTGTCGTCTTTTACGAAAATTCTAGCCAATCCTAGATCAGCAATTTTTAAAACACCATTTTCCCCAATCAGCAAATTTGCCGGTTTTAAATCCTTGTTAAGAAAAATAATAAACACATGGTATACTTAATATATTTATTATTAATATACCCTGTGCATTATGTTATTCTCATGCATAAAACTAACACCTGCCAACAGCATTTTCGCGTAGCATTTCATTTGCTCGACGGTTAATACGTAATTCTTATCTTTAAGTAAATTAAATAGACTAGATGGGAGATATTCCATTACCAAAACTAGGCCCATACCGTGCGGTAAAACATCTAACAACTCGACTATCTACAACCCAATTATACAATAATTACTCAATTATAGTCTACCAAGCATTTATTAATATCTAAAGCTTACATACTCAGATTTTAATACTCGCAACGCCAGTATTTCGCGCATGATATTCTTTGGAATACCTTCGTCTAAAGATTTGATGATGAGCTTTTTGAGTGCCACTTCCTGATTTTTCGTCCTGTGTAAACCTTTCATCACGTAACCGTGCGCGCCTTGACCTATACGACCGAGAATTTTATATTCGTTCATGTCGATTCAATTTCGATATAAAGAGGCAATACAATGATAGAACATACAAATGAAAAATAAAATTCTCTTATAACAGATTGCGTTTGTATATATGCCATTATTGACGTAGCCATGGCAACTAGTGGCAACGACAAAAACATTTAAGCAAGAAAATCACTAACATGTAATTTCTATATTTACATAATAAAAGGATAATAAGGAACAATTCAATTTCGACAGGTAAAAAATCAAAATGATGAATGTCGTATTTCATTAATTGTTCCAGTTATATTAGTGGAGGTAATAAGTTATCGGGAATTATCTATGAAGTAGTTTATCCAGTTATATTTGGTTGGTAGAAGTGTTGGCTGAAGTTGGTAGCTGTCATTCATATTAAATTTGAAACTGTTGTATATTTTAAATAAATACAGTTCATCCAGTTCACTGCATTTTTTTGTAAATATTTAGTGTGTCTAATAAAATAAAATATCACTAGTACAATGGAATATAAACATTACACATTCAGTAATGAAGCTAAATCCGATTTATTAGAATTTTACAAAGTTGCTAGGAATAAGAAGCAGGACAACCTCAAATCAGACACCTGGAAATTGTTATTACCTAAGGTCAGATAATGTAATAGGAATACATTTCAACAATCAAATTGTTATTGCAGAATGAACAATTAGTTAAAGAATTAAATGATATGCTAATCACAACTGTGATAGACTTGTCCGATGATGAAACCTCAACAAAAGCAGAAGCAGTAGAGCATATAAGTGATACTGCTAGTGTTATGGACGTTGATGTAAATTTGGAAGAAAATGTATTAAACTTAAACGATATTGTGGAGTCTCTGAAAGAATATTTAGAAATTGAAAAAACTTTTAGCGATGTAGCTACAAGAAAGTTAAAAAATTTAACTGAAGATCAATTAAATGAGGTTTATACTATGTTGTCACAGAATTTAGACACGGATTTGATTTGCAAGTTTGGAAATGGTATTCTAAAAGGTGATCCGGGAGAAATCAGAATTACTGAAACATTCATAAGACAAATTTTAATTCCAAAGGTATTTATATGTTTTTCTTTATGCGGTATTTGTCTCGACCTAATCTTTTGAAATATGTTTTAGTTATTCCTTGAATATAATGCACAAATTTATTCATTATTTATGAATTTCTTAAACAGTCACTTAAATATTGTTTGTCGGGAATTTAGTTGTAAACTACAAGAACTGCCAGATTGCACCAAATCAATTCTTGAGAACCTTGCGGGATTAAATTCAATGTATAAACAAAGCTTATTAAGGTATATTTTTATGTAACAATTTAAGTCGAAAATTTTAATGTAACAATTTTTTTGTAGGGAATTTATTTTAACAACAGAAAAATTAGACAAAAATCAATTTCCAATTCTTGATTGTTTAATTTCAAGCCAAATTGATGATGAGTCGTTACAGAAGTTGATAGAATTATTGCTGGCCATATCTAGTGTATTTAGTAATGATAAAATGTTTGGTAAGCTGATGTTAAATTTAATTTCCAATTGCAAAGGACGAGTTAGGCGATTTGAACAACAACTCATGCATATTGCAAACTTACACAGATCAGTGTGGAAAAATAAGTTAAACAAAGCACTGAATGAGCATATACAAAGTGATTTCCCATTATCACAGAGTTTGCGATATTGAAATGTATGGATTTCCAAGGGAATTTAGTAAGAAAACAATATGTAATGTAAATAATATTTTAATAAAGGCAATAAAGTTACATATATATATTTTCGGAGAAATTAATCTTGTTTTCTTGAAATTATAATTCCAAAACGATGTAAATAATAAAGTATTTTAAAATTTTAATCAATAATCTTTCAGCTATTGTTTTAAATCTCATTTTAAAATTTGACTTCCTACGCTCTTGCTAATGAAGATAAATCAGAAATACACTTATCGATATTCTGCTTTTCTTGGTCGGGTGTGATAGAACTTTTCACTTTAGTAACTACCCAATCGACTATATTCCTTTGAGCTATACGTTTCTCGATATTTCTGAATCTCGACTTGATAATCCAATCGCTTCTTGACTTCTTGGAAAGCAAGTTGAACTCTCTGGCGGTAGCAAGCTTCAAGTTGGAGGGCTACATTTTCACGTTTAGCGTCAATTAACAGCGTTTGACCCTCGGAGCTCCACTGCAACTGTTCTTCATTCTTGATTTGGTTATTTAAAGCTTCTGTCTCTGATTTTCTACCTTCGTTCCATGACGCTTCGTATTCCTATCAAAAATAATAAGGATCATTTTGCATTTGAAAATTTATTTAGGTAAAATTAGGGGTAAAATAATTTTAAAAGTAAACAACCTTTACAGGTAAATTTAGTACTAGTTTTTTATTGTTATTTGTTACAAATAGAATTTTCCACGATTTTAGTGTGTTTTGTGTACTGATATAATCTAAAATTACCAATTTCTCTTTAATAAAAAAAAATAATATGTAAGGTTTCGCCTGCAAAGAAATTGCTATTCTGTGATCATTTTATACCATATATTCAAAAATTATAAAAATCAGAGTTGCAGTATTATTCTGATATTTATCTAGATAATTTAGTTTTAGAATATAAACTCAACTAGGTTATATATTAGGGTAATTATATGATTTATGTGCCTTTGAATACTTTTCTACAGCTTCATAATTTGCTGACAAACAATTTCATATACAAAATAGTTATAAAATAAAAATAAAAACTTATCTAGATGGATAAATCAATTATAAGATTTATTCTTAAATAACATTATTTATCAAAATCATAAAATGGAATGTAAATAAATCTATCCCAAAAGCCAAATTTAAATTTACCGCCATTATTTTTAATAAATTCAACGTAGAGGCGTTAAATAACTATTGATGTAGTACAAATAGTAGGTAGTTTTATGTTTCAACGTTGAAGTTACTAAGAATAATTGCGGAAAATTTAAATTTGGGTATATAAGTGATTATTTGAATGTTGACATTATCTCTAATATTTCTCCTCCTAAAATTATTTGCAAGAGTCATAGGATAGAAATTCAAATAGAAATTTATTTACCAAAAAAAGGTATAAAATAAAAAATAAATAAAAATTCACCTAAATGATTATTCAAAATAAGGAAATTATTTATAACATTCATGCATGAATAAATTTATTTGCAAGTATCAGAATAGAAAATGAATAAAATTTCATTTCCCTAAACAGATCATCTTATAATACTATCCATTCAACAAAAATCCAATTTAACTTACATCAACTTGTTTATCCAAAGCCTTGCCAATGTTCGGTCCCAATTTATTAACAGCGAAAATACACATAATCAACAGAGACAATCCAGAATAATATTCGTGCTCCATAACATAAACTTCTTTGCTAACCAAATATGTACTTAGTGCAACAGCAAAGGTGTATGGTCCAGTAACACCAGTTTTCTTATAGAAAAACGTGAACCATTCTTCTGGAATGAATCCCAATCTGACTTTGCCAGGTTCTTGCCTTGCAGGCCGTTTAGCTACAGCACTACATTCTCCAGCATCAGCGGCAGCAGAAGATACCGGGGTCGTGGCAGCTGCCCTTGCGTTTAACGCCAATAAACTCCTAAATTGTTGTCCTAGAGCACGAGGAATAAAATAAATTACAAACAATCGACGATCTGTGTTACATAAACTTGTTTTTATAACAAATCATAGCCAACTAGAGAGCACGTTATATAAAAAAAAAACTATTAATGAAAAAGTTATGGTAAAATGTATTTTTACCTGTTAAGAGGGATGCCCTGGACATCATTTTGAACTGATTTCAGTTTTTGGATGGTGTTGGAAAAAAGATATGGCTGAAACAGCCTTTTCCAATTACGAGGATTCGTTCGATATCTTAAAGGGATATGAGAATTTCTGGGGGTGGGATAAGGATGGCGAATGTATTATGTAAGGTGGTATTGCTATTAAGTGTTACCAATCTTCAACAAAAATAGATTCTAAAACGCGCGAAAAACAAAATCTTCACAAATCTATCTTTATAGAATCTATTAATTTTTTTATAGGATACTTTGCAGGTAAGTCTAAAATTAAATTCAGTTCTAACTGGGTTCATACAATTTTTATTATTTAATATTGCTAGAAATATTTCTTGTTGATCTGGCTTTAAAAAAATACAAAGAAGGTTTTTTTTTACAACGTTGTAGAAGCATTTTTCTTCATTATTGCTTAGGAAACTGCTGTAAATTGAATGCAAAATTTGACTCCATTATTTAAATCGTTTATTCCAAATGCAAAATAGTATCATATTAATTTATAATATTATTGTAAAACCAACTTCACTAATCCAAATTCAAATTTCCCGCAATTATTTTCAGCAAGTTAAACATAAAATCATGAAATAACCTATGTAATAGATATTTCAATTGAAGTTACTTAAAATAATTGCGGGAAATTTAAATTTTCTTTAGGAGGTAATGTTTTTGATAGGTGTTCATATAATTCAGCTCTTTATTCTTTTCTGGTAACTAACACATTGATAAAAAGAGTAAGTAAGGACCACTAGATTGCTTTATCACATTGTACATTTGTTGTTTTTGTTTTTTCTTTATGAATTATGTGTACTTTTAGCGTGCGCTTTCATTTGAATTCTTTGTATAATTTGATACGTCATTCTTGATTATCTTTGTGCTCTTTGTAATGCATTTTACGTTTAATTGAAATCAGACGTAAGTTATTAAAATTTATAGGATATTTATACATATTTGCATGTCTATCTTATCGATTTTGCGTTTTAATATTTAAAACCCATAAATTTATCGTGCTAATTGTTTTGAACACCAAGTGTATATGCGTATTACCTTCGTGTTGATTGAAAATGAGCACTGGCACATATTCAAAAATCATGTGACAGCGATTGGGTGAGGTTCACGTGAGGTTTTAATAATTTGTGTCGATCGGGGAATAGTATCGCGCTTGTATTTTGTAATTCGTCGCGATTTCCTCCGTAAATCTTAGCAAAAATGAAAGGGTGCATCTTTAACATCGACGGTGGATATTTGGAGGGTCTGTGCAGGGGATTTAAATGTGGAATCCTGAAACAATCCGACTACTTGAATCTGGTACAATGTGAAACGTTGGAAGATCTAAAATTGCACCTGCAAGGAACCGATTACAGTACGTTCTTAGCTAATGAACCGTCCCCTCTAGCCGTCTCAACGATTGATGATAAGTTACGGGAGAAATTAGTTATTGAATTTGAGCATTTACGAAACCACTCTGTTGAACCACTTTCTACATTTTTGGACTTCATGACTTACGGGTATATGATCGATAATATCATCTTATTGATCACTGGAACTCTACATCAAAGACCAATAACAGAATTAATCCCAAAATGTCACCCACTCGGAAGCTTCGAGCAAATGGAGGCGATCCACGTTGCAGCCACACCGGCTGAGTTATACAATGCTGTTCTGGTAGATACACCTCTTGCTCCATTCTTCGTTGATTGCATCAGCGAGCAAGATCTCGACGAGATGAATATCGAAATCATCCGTAACACCCTTTACAAATCTTACTTGGAAGCGTTCTACCAATTTTGCAAGGACATTGGCGACACTACCGCCGATTGCATGTGCGAAATTTTAGCTTTTGAAGCCGATCGTCGCGCTATCATCATCACCATCAATTCATTCGGAACCGAATTGAGTAAAGATGATCGGGCTAAGCTTTTTCCCACTTGCGGTCGATTGTATCCTGATGGATTAGCTGCATTGGCACGTGCTGAGGATTATGACCAGGTTAAAGCTGTTGCTGAATACTATGCTGAATATTCAAAATTATTTGAAGGTGCCGGAAATAATCCAGGGGATAAAACACTCGAGGATAAGTTTTTCGAGTATGAGGTGCATTTGAATGTTAACGCTTTCTTGCAACAATTCCACTTTGGGGTCTTCTATTCTTATTTGAAATTGAAAGAGCAGGAGTGCCGTAATATTGTTTGGATTGCTGAATGTGTCGCTCAAAAACACAGGGCCAAGATCGATAACTACATTCCAATATTCTAAATTATTTTAATTGAAAATAATATATCCATAATTATATGCTTATTGTGTATTATACATTCCGGAAATGATGTAAATAAGGTTTATAGATTGTATTTTAAACATAAACGAGTATTTCAGTAGTGTAAAATATGCATTTTATTAGTGTTAAGTATATCAAAATGTGTAAGTAAAACGTTGTTATCATGTGAATTGTACATTTATTAAAATAAATGTTAGTCAATGAAATATATCCTTTATTCCTATTTATTCTTTATTTTATATCTTACACAATATAAAAAATATACTATAAAACATTTAATTAGCTTCAATTTGAGGTGGTGCTAAAGATTGATATAATTTAGTGACGGCAGTTTGGACGATCTGTTGGAATGTTTCATCGGTAGGACAAGTCACTTCCTGCAATATAAATGATTAAAATGCAAATTTTAATTTAACACATCATTGCCACTTACGAGATTGACCAAATCTATATCGGCCCTGTTTTCTTTAACCGAAACATATAGCTTTTCTCCTTTGAATATCTTCGGAACTGAGTCTTCACCAAACATATCTTGCAACATCTCAATCAGGCATTCCTACATCAACAAAAAAAAATTGAATCATTGCTGTCATGTTTATTAATGGTCGGGTTTGTAATTGCCATTTTCTGATTAATGAGATATTTATTTCAATATTAGAATAACAGCAATCAAAACAATTTTTTTTAGATAAAATAAGAAAATTAGTCGGGTGATGATTTGATTAGAACTTGTAGCACATTCATTCAGGTATAAAACGTCTGTAGAAAGTAACAAAATAAAATTATTTGATATGATAAAATTTAAAAATACACACTGACGAAACATGTTAAAATTGTATTGTGTATTTTTTAATTTTATTATATCGACTAATTTTTATTTTATTACTTCTTATAGACGTTTTACACCTGATGCTGTCGGTAAAGTTGAAACATGTTATGTAAAGATTTTTAAAATAAAATATAGATTGATTAGAACAATTCACCTTTCATTATTTTTACATAATTTAATATTTATGTTATAAATGCATTAATTGATAATGAAAATAATTATGAAATATGTTTGGTGCAATTTGAAAAATTCGTTTTAGTATTGCTGTTGACTTGAGAGGTTATAATAATAATTATTTAAAAATATAATAATGGATATACATATTGTTGTATTCTATGTAAGTTGTTCCTTTAAAACTGTTAAACATTGTCTCTTCTACACTTTTCAATTCAGCCTTTGATTTTTGTCGTATCTGTAGAGTATTTTTATATTGTTGTTATTGATTGTTGTATATCCAGTAGCTATTAAATACTGATAACAAGCGGATTTTAATTAACTGTTTGGCTAATGGCTAACGCCAAGGCCAATAACAACAACAACAACATTAATTAACTGTTAGTGCTTGTGTAATGTTTTCTTTAACTTGGACTTCTGAAGGACCAATAAACGTATTATTATTAAGTCTTATTTTCTACTTCTTTCCCTTATATAAAATGAGATTGTTTCATTGCCTTACCTAAATAGTAATGTTCAAGTAAATATTAATGCAAAACCGTTAAGGGTTGACATGGGAGTACCTCACGGCTCTATATTAGGCCCTGTGTTCTTTTTGTTGTATGTTGTAGATTTTGATTTGTATTTGGATAACATGATGACTTTTCATTAACCGTTGGTAGTAGCAACATAGGACAATAGTAGGAATGCAGTAATTGACACCATTTTTTTTTTTTGATTGTCAAGACTAGTCTTTTAATATCTTTAAGATGATATTTTACAATATTCACACAATTGGCAGAATGATATGCTGTCGATAATGTTCTGAATAGTAATGGTAACTGTAAGTTCTTGGGTGCTCATTTTGATCAAAATTTAAATTGGAAACTTCATTGTAACAAATTAATCTCGAAACTTAGATTTGTAACTTACTTGGTCATGAGCTTGGGACATTTTTAAACGAAAATTAGCAGTTGCTCGAGGGCTGCTGTATATCATGGATTAAGGGCTTGTTTTCTGCAAGCCGTGTTATCTTTTATATTATTTATTTGTGTTATATTTTACATGACAATATTGTGTCCTTTTTTTATGAACCTATGATAACAAACCATTTGTCTAATGCATTCCCACTTGGCAAAATTTAAATTTTCCACAATTATTTTTAATGGTAAATTGGTAATTTCGTGTTTTAATGTTGAAATTACTCAGAATAAAAATTTGGGAAAATTTAAGTTTTGCCAAGTGGGTTGCAGCTATCACACTTTATTATATTGTAAAATGTATATGTATGAAGTATTTTGGCTTAATGTTCGAAATCAAATTTTTGTTAAGAGTTGCAATACTCTTTTTTTTATCATTTAATACTTCTTTTGTATAATTCATCATGTTTTAAAATATTAATTCAAATGCTTGTTTGATTTTTTTATTACATTTATATATTTTTATCTAGTACTTCTTATTTAAATTGCAGTTCTATTCATTACTATATTAATTCAATTATATTTTCTGTATCAATTCTGTTTTCTTTTTGTTATCCTTACAATAAGGACATCACTATCATTAATATTGGTAACAATAATACTGTTAAGGCATTATAGCACCAAACTTTATCTATTGTACCTTAAAATGCATTCTATCAATTTTAGCATTAATAGTCGATGATTTTATAGGCGCATCCAACAGATCAGCCTGCAAAACCGCAGCCACAATTGCGTCGGCGTACATATCATTGGTCGGATTGGCTACCCACTGAAAATATCTGCATTAGAAACTGAAAAGATTTCATCTAGCATAGAAATACCTCCAAACTGATAATTTTGTTCTCGACACTGATATCTACCGCGTTAAACGCCCGCATCTTCTTATCGCCCTCGATGGTCTCTACTATACCGGCAACTTGCGTTATAAGATGCCTCAAGATAGACAAGGAACCAGAATAGTGTATGCTCTGTCTTTGCATTACTTGCGTCATACTCATATCGGTATATTCTAGAATTATGTTAATCAAATTTAGAAGCATAAAAATGAATGATATATATAGTCCTTTCCAATCTTGTTTTATTGAGTCTTTGCATGTTTCGGCCTGTGGCCATCATCAGAAAACTAAAAAGAATGAAATGCGAATGTGATGTAGAATAAATAATACAAATTATTTAGAGTGTTAAAAAATGTGAAGTTTGAAAAATGTTTGAAAACGGGAGAGATGGGTCAAAAATAGCTTTAAGATAATATAATTAAGAAATCTCTGAACATGAGGAGTAGTTGTAAGGCGTAATTGTAAAGAAAATGTATTGAAATATGCAATTATAAAGTGGAGGTACTTACAGATACGTCGCTAAAAAAATATACGATGATACAAGACTGAATAAAGTAAAAGGATACTAACTTTAAAACTATTTTAAAATCAATCAAAGTTTACGAAAACGATATATATTCAATACCGTCAATGCTCAGACTTATCGGAACAGAGTTATCAGTATCGGAGCCCGATATACTTGTCAAAATTACGGGGCTATTTTTGGGTTAAGACTGGGCTATTTGTGGTGGGGATAGGTTGTCAAACGCGACACCAGAAAGTGCTGGTGCCTAGAGTTTAATAGCAAAAATACGTACGAAAAAGTAACGTCATTATTACTATAGAAGGCATAATACAACCAGTTGAAGGTAATGATTAATAAATTGAAATTAAGCACGAAATTAACGATAACTCTCGCAATGAATTGGGGTTCAAGACATGTTTGCAGAATAGCTTATATTTGTGTATATATGTATTGTATAAGTGCAGATAGGTATCTAAAAATTAAAAATAAGTCCAAGCGTTGCCAGTATTATAAAGTCTACAGAAATAAGTAATTCCCAAATATCATTATTATTAGATTTTATAATTTATCTGATAAATTCCAGTGACGTATTTCATGACAGCTTTATAAATAACATAAAAAAGTAAACAAATAATCATCAGCTATTCTAATCCTTAACAATGATAAAGCCTTAATAATGGAAAAATATATTCAATAAGCATAAAATGTTAACTTCAACTACGTATGTAGGTATCGGCGATTGTAAACTCAGCCACTTATATACTATAAGTACAGGTTTTTAGTTTAACTTAATATACATACAGAGTTGTCCACTTGGCTTTCTTTCTTAAATATTACGTTTAATATTGATCTTATGAGAAAATATCAAGATACATTTGTTATTCGGACGTTTCTTGTTCTATCTAAAAATATTATGAGTACCGCAAGGGCCTGGTTTCCATCTGTATAGGATTATTATAAGTATTTTTGTAAACAATTTATTTTTGTAGGTAGTTTTAATTTAAATTGTTTTTATTTCAGTTATAATAGGGTGTATATAACTTGTTCTTACACTAATAAATAAATGCCCACTTTATATATCTTTTACCTTTACAAATCGATATCCGTAAGGTAAGATCATATATTTAAAAACAAACGGCTTACTTTTGCTTATTTCTCATTCAATTGAAGAAGCAATTGGACATCTTTCTGTGGAAAATCCTAGAAGAACAAACTAATTATAATTAAAAGAAATACTTTTTGTAATAATAGATTTCGCGAAACAATTTCATGTATCATAATCTTTTCTTGTTCATATTTTCAATATTACTATTAGTAAGTAGCAGTAAATAACTAAATACAGTATTTAATAATATGATAATAGCATACACATTCGGCCAATGAACATTTATAATCGGGGAATTAACCTATGCATAAAAACCCACCGTAGTTGCCGAGCATTGTGAACTCAGGCGCGCGAAGGGGATTGGGGAGTACAAACTATCGGTACGATTTGGCAACGTGTTAGTAGTAATATATGGGAAGTTGCATTCAGTGATACTATTCCATACCCGGGATAGTATATTTATCTGTGTTCATACATGAGTTGCTTTAAACCCACCTGTTTATATGTATCCCCTTGGGAAAATTTAAATTTCCCACAATTGTTCTTAGTAACTTCAACATTGAAACACGAAATTACCAATGGTTTTGTATTAATTACTAGTTATTTTGATGTCTTTTTGTTGAAGTTACTAAAAATAATTGTGGGAAATTTAAATTTTGCCAAGGGGGTATGCAATGATGTTGTCCCCCTGGTTTATCCTTGCATCTATTCCAGGCGTAAATATTATAGTTACGTAAGTACTTTAGTAGAAACAAGAGGGTAGACCTACGATAATAGGGGCGAAGGGCGCTACTACGAATCATATGTTCAAACAAAGCAGTATTAGTAAGTTACGGAGTATTATTATCAAATATAAAATAATTAATTAACGTGTGATAAAGATTTGTACCATGAGAAAAAACAATAGAAAGATTTTTTTTTAAAGGTAGCAATTCCAAGGGGTATGATTTTTTAGACTTTGTTAATATGTCTGATAAATTATTATTTTTTTGTTTTTTAAATGAAGTATCCCCCCCCCCCCCACCACAAATAGCCCAGCCTTAAAACCGATGGGAAACCCTTGAGATTTTCAAAAGAAGAATCATTAGAACTGTTGCGGCATTTCCTAAATGAAAACCCTTTTGTGTTCGAATAGTGTGGTTATGTTGTAGTCAGAAATGACACCGAGCTAACCGCCAAATTCAAATATTTTTATTTTGTCGGAAAAGATATGCGATAACTCTTTACACGTTCTCCCGTAAATAAAATTTATCGGTCGGAACCACGTGGCGTTAACGTTATCGGTCTCTTATTGGGATACTTGCGATAACTCCCTATTAAGACGCACCCAAACATATTAAAAATGGTATTGTAACGAGCGCCAATTTTTAAACTGGCGGTTTCGTTAGCCGCTCCTGGATGGCGCTAGCGCAGAATAAGGAACTACGTACGAAGTTCGAAAGAGGAATGACAGGGGGCAGTACCCGGTCGAAGATTCGTGATTATTCTTCTCAATCTAGAAGCACGCCCTAGATGTGTCTCGTAATCCCGGCGCCAGATATAAAATAACGCGTGGTTATTGGCCGGGGAGTCAGTCGATACGAGTTGAATAGTGCGGATAGCGAGTGGAGATAAATACGAGCGAATTAGTACGTGTAATATAAATATCCGTGCAAATAAATCGTTTACATAAATTAAGACATTAGTAATTAAGTGATTTAATTAATAAGCATTTTTAATAGTAGTGAGTGATTTAATTTTAGTGTTTATTTTGATCTTATTTAATAGATTTTAAATAGCCCGTAAGTTAATTTAAATGTAACACCCGTGTATTTTTCTAAACCCCGACAACGTTTTAAGAATAGAAAAACGTTACAGCATCATCAATCCATCCCTACTTTTTGGTTATGTTATACTTTTATTCTCTGAGAAGCAAAGATTTTGTCTATAGTGTGTTTAATAAAAAATGACCCGCTAGTTAAGAACCAATATAATAACAGTATTTTACCTCCAACAATTTATAAATCCTTCACTTTTAACGATTTTTCTTTCAAAATTCCCAACTTCCTCAAACAATTCAATATAACCCCTTCTTTCAAATCAAGTAACACTTTAAAAACTTTCCTTCAATTTAAATATCACCACAACATCTTAGACAGTAATGGGGTTTATAAACTGAAGTGTGATAACACTGTAATTCCATATACATCGGTCAAACGGCTAGAAATTTCTTTGAGAATCAACTCAATAAAACAAGAAAGGACTATATTTACCATTCCAATCCAATGGAGACCAACAATAAATTTAGAAGTGTTTAAAACCGGTTTGAAACTACTCACTGGCTAGATCCGTAGCTGCTAAAACGTGATAATTGAAATTTCTCTTCACCAAGATGCCCGAAATCGTATTTCCGGGCCTGGGCCGATCAACGGCTAACGATCCCATGACTTTTGCGGTTTTTTCACCGCGGAAATACAATTCTACGGCGTGCGTGTTCCTGGGGTTGTAAAGATGCATCGTAGTGTTCGGATCGTCCTCGTATTCGCGTTGTAAAGCCGCTTTTAGACGGCTCATTTCGTTTTGTTCCCCGTGTACTAAAACCTGAGAGTCGATGTTTTTTAACCTTACAAATTCGTGATTTTTTTTTTGCACTTACTACGTGAGGCGGTTTTAAGATCCTAATAAATTCGCTCGTTTGTTGATAGTCTGTATGGGCGGAGAATGAAATATAATCTACGGACATCTTTAAGGGTAATTTTTGCCCCACCATTGTAGTAATTTCTTCTGGTTCTGATAATATGGTCTTCGCCAATGTTCCTTCCACGCAGTAACCTGGAGATTGTTTAAGATATCTGTAATATGGGGCAGATTTTGTGTCTTTTTCAATGTTTACCTGCTATAATGACTCCGTTCTTGGCATCTGTGCACCAAGACTCGAATAATTCTCTGGACAGGCCGCTCTGCATCATGCCAGGAGATGCCATTATCACACAGGGACCGATATCTTCGAAATGATCGATACCCTAAAGAAATTACTTAGATTTACAAAGTCATAAAATAAGAAATAACCAACATTTCTTCTGAATGAATATCTGAATAATAACATTATTTTCTATAGAAAATAAATAAGCAAAGATGGATGTAGTAAAGATCTAATTCTTCATATAATTTTTTTGATTAAAAATAGCAACCGGTTTCCTCCTCAGGGTAACATCCTCAAGCCAGCTAAGAACATAACAAGCAATAATGCAGTTTTTTAAAAAAAAAAAAATTGTAGTCCATTTTTAAAGTAGAGCGGCGAATTTCTGAACAGACCACTTTGACCGTGAATTCTCATTGGTTGAAAGCAAGGCCAAATAACATTGTATCAATCTTGCTCAGATTCTGTCAACTGACATTGTTTGTGGTTAAGCCTTATTGTTGTTTCTACTGTTTCTCCGTTATTTCATTATATACTCTACCAGTTCTTTTCAGAGCTCTACAGTAATAGTTAGCAGATATACTCGTATGTAATATACAATTTGTTTTCAAGATTTTCGTGCGTGTGATTTGGGCCTGGGGTATGTTCAGAAATTCTTCGCTCTACTTTAAAAATAAACTATAGATTAATTAATTAAATTCTAAGTACAAGAATTACACATTAATGTAAAGTAAAAAAAAATAATTTATATTAATTAATAATCAAAGATTAACAGTTCAACCTTATAAATTATAGATTTAATTTTGCGGTCTATCGAATCATGTCATAAACCATTAAAAAACATTATTTTAGCAGGTAAGCTGATATCTATTAATTCCGCAAAAGAGTCATTTGTTATTTTTTTAATTAATTAATTTCTTCTAACATTTCAAACAAAAAGTTTACGTAAGTTAAGTTTTAAAATTTTTACACTGTACATCGAGAAAAAATAAGTTGAAACAAAACTTTCAAACAACATTTCTGTAAACTAAAAAGGACGCATTAGTTTGAACGTTTATTGTAAAATATGTAATCCCTTAACTAGGTAATATTTTATGATAATTTTATATTGTTTTTTTACAAATAAAAGTTGTATGATATTGTTTAATATTAAAAAATCAATAATTTCATAATTTAAGCTAAAATTAGTTTAAATAATTTCTTCTTTTTATATAATATTTTACGATCTACCAAATCATGTCATAAACCTTTCAAAAGATTATTTTAGTAGTTAATGCGATATCCTAAAATACTGTGAAATTGCAAATAGAAAATCATATATTTTAAAAACTGATTAAATAAAATATCAACTGTGATATATCATGTTAAAGGTAATTTTTTGTGCTTTTGAATAGTGTAAAAATATATAGGGTGTTCCATATAAAAAACACAAGTTTTGATAATATCTCAAAAAATACAAGTTAAAAAAAACAAAAAATTAGAGCATTAAATTTTGCGTCAAAAAGTGCCCTAATAAAGTTGTTATATAAATCAAGCATTTTCACAAATTAAAAAGTTACAAGGGCTTTTAAAAATTGCATATTATACGAAAACGCTCTGTATCTCTTACCCACATAGCCAAATTTAAATTGCCCGCAATTATTCTTAGTAACTTCAACTTTGAAACATAAAATTACCTACGATTTTGTATTACATTAATAGTTATTTTAATGGGTTTACGTTAAAGTCACTAAAAATAGTGGCGGGAAATTTAAATTTGGTTATTAGAGATACTATGAAAGATATAAAAATACGTATTTCACCAATCGAATTCTCTTTAAAATTGAGCTCCAGAAGCATAGGTCAGATTTTGTCTAATTCCTTTAGAAATATAAGTTTCGTATTAAAAGTGTCGAATTTGGCTCACCCTGTACATTGAGAAAAAATATTAACGACAAGACAAATTGAAAACATTTCTGTAAACAAAAAGGAGGGAGGGCGTCATTTTTAACGTTTACTGTACGACAGGTAATTCCTTAACTAGGTAATATTTTATCATGATTTTATTTGTATTCTATTTTATCATTTTGTTATTTTGTTATGTACAAGCTATATTGTAGTTGAATTGTATAATGTGTAATAAGTTTTAAAAGAATTGAGCTGTATATTGAGAAAAAATGCTTATGAAAGGTTAGAACAAAACGTAGCCCGTTATCAAACTTAGATATACTACATAAATTTAGTTTGAATGGGCTCATAGATGATAAGAGATAAAAAGACACCTGCCATTAATTTTGGACCATTGACCTTAATTATACAAAATATATTACCAGAATTGTAGCAAAATTTCATTTTGATTTTGTACCTTTTGATATTATTAATTTTATTATAAAAGTGTCGCCATAAATACAAATGAAGGAATAAATTTAGGATATTTTCAATTTAAACACAAATTTAACTTTCAGGGTCAATCAATCTGTTTTTTGAATACTAATAACAACCACGAAAACAAATCGAAAGAGAGAATTACGCAAATAATCAAACGATATTTTAACATAGTACATGATCGTTCAAACATCCAGTCTCTAGATAATCGCGTATGAATGCAGTTCTGGCGGCCACAAAAAAAGAGTAAGTACTTTTTTTTTAATTTTTCTATGCCAATGTGTATATATAAAATAAAGATGTGTTTTGTTGATATTTTTATCAGTGTCTCGAAACCCATAATATTCATTTAAACAATTTAAAAATAAGTATGAAACAATCTTGTTTCTAAGTCACTAAAATTAGCTTTGCTAAAATAAACATTGTTATTTAATTTATTACTGTAAATAGTATTTATTCATGGTAAAATTGCAACAAAGGTAGTAGCATTAACATAATTTTGTAAGACTTTAAACATATCTTGTATTTTCAGATGTCCGAATCAAGATTAGTGCAATTCCTAGAAAACAACCGTGGACTTGTAGTGCTACTCTTTTGTTTACCAGCGAGTTTTATATTCAACCTACTGTTGCAACTTCGCAATCGCATATATAGATTCTTACATGGCAAGTCTAGCAATCATGATAGTGCAGTACGTCGAATCCAAAAACAGGTAAAAAATTGGAATAAGGAAAGTCCCAGTAGCCGAAAATTACTATGCACGGCTAGACCCAATTGGTTGAGCTTATCAACGAAATTTTTCAAAAAACATGAATGTCATCGAGTATCAGTCGATCTCTTTAATATTTTGGAATTGGACGAAGAAAATTTAACTGTTAGAGTTGAACCAATGGTAACCGTAGGAGACATAACACGGTATTTAATCCCGAAAGGATACACTCTAGCTGTTACGTTAGAGATAGCTGATGCTACCCTTGGGGATTAGCAATGGGGACTGGTATGACGACTTACTCGCACAAAGTTGGATTGTATCATGAGAATGTCATATCCTATGAGGTCGTTCTGGGTGACGGTACTGTGGTAAAAGCTTCGAAGGATGAGAATTCCGATTTGTATCAAACGTTACCGTGGTCTCATGGGAGTTTGGGATTTTTAGTCGCTCTAACTGTAAAGATTATCAAGATAAAACCATACGTTAGATTGACTTATACCCCAATCGAAGGACAAGAAGATTATTGCCATGTGATACGCAAGATTTCGGGGGCAATTAATAAAGATGACGAGGTGCCCGATTATGTCGAAGCTACTATTTATAGTAGAGAGAAAGCGGTTGTAATGTCTGGGTATTTTTCTGATTATGATGAGAGCATTCCGCTCAATAATATAACAAAGTGGTATAAGCCGTGGTTTTATAAGCACACAGAAAGTGCTCTGAAGAGAGGTACGTTCACTGAATTGATACCGCTGAGGGAGTATTTGCTTAGGCATAATCGTGCTATTTTTTGGGTCGTCGAATCTATGATACCGTTTGGAAATAATCCATTGTTTAGGTAATTCGGACTTTCACTATATTAAAAAATGTTTGTAATGAGGGGTAAGTAAAACGTAAGAGATTAATTGTGCTGTTATAATTTTATTTTTGTATTAATATTTCAAACCAGTAACAGTTATCTTCATCAACCTGAAGAATGTTTCACGAAATTATCATTAGAACAAAGTTTTTAGTACAGTTCAGAATAACTACAAATTATTCTTAGTAATTTCAAATAGAAGCTCATTTGGGAAGATATTTCTATAATTTTTATGGCAATTCAAACAGTTTTACGATTTTCCAAATTTTTACCAACTTATCCAAGATACAATTATTGGAGTACCTACGTTAATTTTTTTCGATGACCCTCGTATTCTTCACCTTTGCGTTTCGCAAAAACGTCTTATTATAAAATATGTCACATTTTACAGCAATACTACGTTTCCTAAGCAACATAAACCATAGCATGAATACGAGGATTATCGAAAAAAATAATGTCAGGTACCCCAATAATTAATCTTGGATAAGTTGGTAAAAATTTTGAAAATCTTAAAACTGTTTGCATTGCCATAAAAGTAATAGAAATGTCTTCCAAATGGGCTTCTATGTGAAATTACTTCCCATTTAAAATTTTAGAGATAGATAGCTATTCCCTCTATTTTACATCAAAAGCCATGTGCGTATAACTATAAGCAAAAAATCACAAATTGTCATTAAAATATTGTATTTAGCTATATTTTATAAGATCTATTTAATTACAAAATTCAATTTTTCATATTCTACTAACAACAAATAATCAAAACATACTATTTTGAAATGCCATCTTTAAATAAAACATAAGATATATTTAAAATTCATAGTAAACAATGTTTTCTGAATTATGATTTTGTCATTTATTAAACAAAAAAAAATTATTTATAATTTACATTTCCATATTTTTATGACCTAAAAACCAAGAAAAAGGAGAAATAAATACCCAGTTCCTATTTTGTTTTGATTGTTGCAAGCTTTCATCAAGGTTTGTACAGGCTTTCTTTTAAAGCTTCGCTCAACATTGTCATTCTAACCTTATCAAATGCTTTTACAGACAAGCTTATGAAAACCTTGTTATTTTAACCTTGTCGTATGCTTTTACAGATAAGTTTATGAAAAACCTTATCCTGTGTCAACTAGCAACCTTGTCATAACCTTGCAGCAAGTTTACACCCTTGTCCATGACAAGCTTTTTTCCCTTGTCGGACAACCTTAGAAAAAGCTTGTGTAAACCTTAAATTGGTATCTGGGCTGTATCTCCACTCGTTACTGAATCAAATAAAGTCGTTCGCAATATAAATATTAGGTAAATAGCGGTAACAAAAGACACTTTGGGGCGGTGCGCAAAGTTGTAGAAACAGTTTATCTGTTTAATGTATACCGCTATTTAGCGAAAACTGCTACAAAAAGCAGCAGTTTTTTTAAACTGCTAACATAAAGAAGCAGTTTTATAAATCACTAAAATTAAGTTTCGCAATATTGATTGCATAAAACAAATAGTTTGATAAAAGCTGCGGTTGTAGTTAAAACGTTGCTAATATAAAATATTAATACGAAAATAAAATTATAATAACTTAATTCAGCTGCTTCGTTTTACTTCCACATTTAAAGAGAGTAATTTTAAACATAATGAAATTAATCAATTTTTACATGTTTAGATTATTGTTTGGTTGGCTACTACCACCGAAGCCAGCATTTTTAAAGTTCACCACAACTCCCGGCATCAGAGCCTTCACGTTCACCCACCAAGTGTTCCAAGACATCGTTTTACCCATAAATGAACTCGAAGTACAAATCAACACCTCGGAGAAACTCTTCAACACCTACCCGTTACTAGTATATCCTTGCAGAGTGTACGATCACGGTGAACATTCCGGACAGTTAAAGCGACCGGCAGAAAAACATGGTTCCGAATGCAAATTATGCTATGTACAACGATCTGGGTATATATGGTGTACCAGGTTATGTTAAAAATAAAGAAAAGTACAATCCGGTGCAAGCAATGCGAGATATGGAGAGATTCACAATCGATGTCGGCGGATTTTCCTTCTTATACGCTGATATTTTCATGACGAGGGAAGGAGTTCGAGCAAATGTTCGACTTGCAATTATACGAGAAAACAAGGAAGAAGTATTATGCCGAAGGAGCGTTCCCCCATCTGTACGAGAAAGTCAAGCCGGAAATTGATATTTTTAAGATCGGAGAAAAGTATAAATCTGAGTAAAATTGTTTGTAAATGTAAAAAAAAGATGTAATAAAGAATTGCTATTTGAAACTTACCTTTAAGTTGCTTATGTGTTTGAAGACGAAAGGATTATTGATTGCGATTTGTCTGCGAATTTTGTCGTTCATAGCGTTTATGTAGGTCTGATAAACCGCCATGCATTTCTTGGCTAAAGATGACGCGTAATATATTGGTATGTCGTGCAACTCGGGATGTTGACTCCAATATTCATCTAAAAGGTTTAAATGAAGGATTAATAAACTGGTGAGATCATTTAATATGATTAATGTTTGCGTAAAATAAGAGCTTTTCTATTAGAACATTCTTTACAAGTCATTTGTGTGTATGCAATATAAATAACATAGGACCTAATACCAATCCTTGTAGCAGTCAAAGAACATGTCAACAAGAACGGATAGACAGCATTGACACAATTAGCTGTTTAGTTTGTTCTATTTTATATAGAGGTAGACTGATTTATTTATATATTATTACAGAATTGTATAACTCTGATGTTCAGCTAAAAACGAGTATTTAAAGAAATAATTACTTTTACTGGATACTTGACCTTTTTAATTTCACATAAATTATTATTTCCTACTTGGAAAAAAATAATTTTTAGAACTATACTTGACTGGTTATTGGAAGTACAATATAATAGTTCTATCTCGAATGAAACACTAGAAAGTCGAGACTTGCTAACTATTTGTTCCTGCTTACATGTTCTTGATGCAGTTTCAACATTTGTAACACCATTTTTTACCATTTATCATGAAGTTTACGTATTTTCAAACGGAAAAATATTTACGTATATTTCACATATAATCTCCTTTTTATTTGTACTATGTTTTACTGAAAAATTAACTTTTTTCTTTCTTATTATAGTGAATTGACTCGCAAATGCATAATCTTACTGGTGTAATGCTAGAGAGATGTATCTGAGTGCTATGCCATGGTTTATGGTGTACCTCAAGGTTCTGCATTAGGTCCGTTTCTCTTTTCAATCTTCATTAATGATTTAGCCGATCACCTCGATGAATTCATAACTTTATGCTAATGATGCAGCAGTAATTGTTGAATAAAATAATGAACAGGACTTACAACAAAAAGTTTTAGTATACGGAAAAAAAATACCAGTATTTTATTTATTAACAGCTTCTGGACATAAAATCTAGAATCTTGCAATTACATGTAGAGTAAAAAATAAAGTGTTAGATAATTTTAAAGCCGAAATATGTGACTGGGCTTGCTCAATAAAGTACTGATTATCTGTTAATACATAAAAGTTTTAAGTGAATTTTCCATATAACATACTAATTTGTCATTGTTTTGTGATGGTTTATTTATTAACAAAATTTTATTACTACATATTACAACATAAAATTTTAAAGCCTTGTCTTCTCTGATGTTTTTATACACCTGATGATGGCAATACGCCGAGACCGGTTGTAAAAGATTAAAAATAATAAAAATTAAAGATTGGTTAAAGAACAGCGGTTTTTGATATTAATATACCACATAAAAATTAAAATGTTTTTGTTGGCGGAAAGAAAATTAAAAAGCCAAAAAAATCACTCCAGATTTAAAAAACCCAAAAGAAAAATCAACCACTTTTTTTGTATTCCATCAATTGCATCTGGTGATTGTATGCTCCTTTCAATAGCCCAATTTTTTTTTTTAAGAAAAAAGAAACTGCTTTTCTTTCTTAATATTCCATATTTTAATCTCACACTGTTCAATTAGGACAAATTTCATTTAAACACTTTTTTTTAATTTTTTTTTGGTTTTAACGGACTCCGCATTTATGAATATCGAGGATCTGTTAAATATTACTAAATAATTATATTTTGTAGAATTCCTAACACACAATTGTTAAATAAATATCCAACATACCTAATATCAATAATAATTCTTGCGCCCGACCCAAAGCAAACACTGGTATTAAGCATCGACCACCTCTGTTAACAATATCGTGAACTAAATTCGTAAACCGACTTTCCCTCTCTTCACGTTTCTCATGAATATGTGTTCCATAGGTGGATTCCTGTTGAAGTAATAATTTTATAAAATCCTACTAAAATTTACTGTCATCAACTTACAGTAATTAATACATCGGGATGAATATTCGGTATTTCTGCAGCCATTAAATGCCTATCTTCTTGCCGCGAAAAATCTCCAGTGTACAAGATCTTTATTACCCAAAACAAATGTAACTTCATACATTACAACAAATGGAAATCTACTTACTTTCACTCCAGCTATTTCTATCATAAACATTGCAGCACCCAAAACATGTCCGCATTGTAAGCCCAAAATTTTATTCCTAAAATATCTTTTTCCTCGTGAAAGTTAATCGTTTCAATTTTATCCATACTAGCCTCCAAATCTGATTCTGTATATAACATTTGCTCTGTTGCAATATTACTGTAAAAAAATATATGCAGAAAATGCCATAAAGAAAAAATCTCAAATGGCACAAGAGTAACTTAAAAAATTAATATATGAATGAAGATAAGAAACAACATCTAAACATTTAACTTAACAAAAATCACAAAAACTTACACTTTACCTTACTTTTATATAATCTGAAAGGAGCCAACGATAAATTGCTTTTGTTGCATGTGTCATAAAACACCTTCCTTTAAAACTGGTCTTCAACAGAAACCATGGAAGTGCACCACAATGATCTAAATGAAAACTAAAAAAATATCAGATTCAAATCTATTTCATACTTCCCTTTCACTCAATTTACTGTGAAATTAGAAGTAAATCAATTTCATCTGCTTCAATTAAATCTACAAAGGGCAGAGCAGTCCATTCCAGATAATCCGGGATGTATGCCGCAGTCTAACTGGAATAACATTAATTACTAGACAATACAATAAAGAAAATGAAAATTTACCATTATTTTTTTCCTTTAAATTCGATCATTATGCATGATCGTCCCACTTCTTGGCCGGCCCCCCTAAAATTCGGATTAGTTTAGTTATATAAAAAGGGTATGTATAGAGGTTATAATTTACAGCGGTCTTATAAGCAATTGGTCGCTTTCTTCTGCCGGCACTTGATTGTCCGGCTTCCTTTTAGTGGACATTATTTAAAACGATTTTAAAATGTATTATGCCTTAAAAATAATTAAATGTATGATATTAAAACGAAAATGCTGTCAGATTTGTTTGAACAATGCAGCCAATATTATTGTAATTCCCTAGCTAGGAAGTATATAAAAAAAATATCTAGCTTTTTTAATAATAAAAAATAAAACTATACTTAAATGAAGAAAAAATATGAAAATATTGACTAACTTTAATATGTGGAGTTTCTGTTTGTAGCTTTCATAAGATCACCTAATATTATATTTCTTATTTAGTTTGTTGGAGTTGTTACAACTGCAGATTAAATTTGAGATAAACCAATTACATCGCTTCCTTTTAGGCGCGTTATTTAAATATTATTTAAAAGAACTAATCAAATCGCTTCTTTTATGCGCGCTATTTAGGTTTAAACTAACACTATTTAAAATTAAACTTGATGTACGTAAATCATCTTATTTTTTTTTTAAAGCATTATTTCATTTTTATTACTAATTGCGCAAGTAAATTTTAGGGAAATCAGACTTTTCCAATGTAAAAATGTTTATTTAGGAAATAGTAATTACATCTGCTCTCATAATATGATAATAAAATATTAACACAACATTAAAATTCTTTATTCATAAGTTCTTTGTAGATTAATTTCATGGTTTCTTTTATTCATATCTTGCATCTTTGCAACCTGATCCATAAGAGTTATAATTTTGGTGGTATTCCTATCAATCCACTGTAAAGAGTTCATGTGTACGTTTAAAATCCTACTAATTTGTATCATCTGCAAAAGAAAACACAAAGTAAGGTAATAAAAGAAAAAATAGCTTAAAAGCTTACAGGATTTGCCAATTCTTGCATTTTATTTGCTTCATTGAGACGCTCTATAATCTCCTTAAGATCCTCAGACATTTGTCTGAGTTGTGTATCCATAGTTTCGGCTAATTGGTAAGTTCTGTTGCGATCTGCATCTGTGGCCGCGAGTTCATTTACATCCTTCTCTAAGGGATCCAATAGATCATTTAATTCTTTCAGCTGTCCATCAATGAAATCGAGTCCTGATCTACCAGTTCAAGTAATTCTTTAACATGTTCGATTTTTGAATTTAAGGAAAGAATCTAAAATAAATATTTAAAATAATCAAAATATATATTTTATATAAACAAACACACACATCAAAAATAAAGAACATATATGATGGAGAAAATTACGCACAATTGGAGAGAGAACATTTCTAGAAACTGCTAAATACAAAGATTAAGACAGAAATTGGAGAAAGAAAACAGATGAGAATGAAACTTAGAAGAAGAGAAATAATACTATAGTGAATAAAGATTAACAAAATTACCAACCTTTATGTTTAGCGGTAAAAAAAGGGTTTAATTATACATATAAAAAAATCAAAGTTACCTTTTCCCCATTCATTATAAGTAGACGATCCCAAGCATTTATTTGTCTCGCTTGATTTATACAATTCTTAGCTTCTTCTTCCGTATGCAGTGTCCACTTATTAATAGAATCTTCTAGTTGGCCGTAAGTTAATGTAGTAGTTGTGGGAGTGGCTGTAGTTAAAGTTGTGCTATAAAACAATGTTAAATAATTTTAAATATTTCATTGCATAAATAATATAGACCTTGTAAGTGCTGTCGTACTCACAGCTGTTGTACTTGCTGCTGTAGAAATTGCAGTTGTTGCTGCAAGTGTTGTCGGTTTTGCAATTGTATTAGTGGCTAAAGAGAAAACTGTAAAAAAAAAGATCTTTATCCCATGCAAGATCAATTAAAACAAAAACTTACGTGAAGAACCAGATGTAGTTGCAGCAGCAGCAGAAGTACCTATACCCATGGAAACATTTAATAAAGACGGTGCACTAGTAGTGGTTGTTGGAGCAGAAAAAGTTAATCCTCCGCTCATAGTAGGTGCTGTTGTGGTGATAGTTGCCGCTGCAGCGCCCAAATTAAACTGAGGAGTTGCATTTATACCCCCACCGAATGTAAAACCTGCAGGTGCAGTTGAAGTGCTGGAGACTGCTGCACTTGGAGTGGTCGTTGTTGAAGGAGTAAATGTTAAATTTATAGCTGGTTTTGTTGTTTTAGCATCACCTCCTGCGGCACTGAATTGAAAATTGGTGGTACCTGAAGAAAACGAGCGTTAGTCAGAAAGAATTTTAAATATTTTGAATTACGAATTTACTTGTTGTGGTAGTTCGTAGGCATTGTGAAACCCATTGCGGTTTTCGGCGTTCCAAATGTGAAAGCCATGATTACACAAAGCTATAATGTTTATTTTTAATTAGTAATTTCGTATTTTGACTAATCCTAACCGTAAAATTTACTATCTTCAAGACCTGTCAAAACTTGGTTTGGATACCAACATTGAAAATTTCATTTTTTTATTAATAACTGCCATCTTTTAAGTATTTCTTTAACTAAATGACACTAACCTGTAATATCATTTTAATTATTATTATTTTAATTGTCTCACTCGTTTTAATAGAAGATCAGGTTGTATCGTTTGTATTATAAATATGCAGGCTCTCATAATTTTACACTCTATTTTAGAATAAAATTCTGAAGTATATAAAAGTCTTGTCGCCATCTAGTACTAAGTTTCCAAAACTGAATTGTTGGGAATTCTGTATTTCATTTTTAGAGTAGATTTGATTTACTTTACAGTCGCAGGAAAGTGTAGTTCACAATTATTTGTTTTTTTTTCGACGATGCAGTTATTCTGATCTCCGAACGTCTTCCATTATTTTAATCATATGTTTCCTGGAATCAAAAAGGTGGAGAGAAGATATTGAACAATATCGATATCTTCTGGAAAACCGATATTAATGTGGTATATAACAATAGTACGCGTTGTTTTCATATACGTGCGATGATTATAATTATAACGATAATTACAAATATTTAATCGTCATTCTCGGTACTATAGATAGGTATGATTGATAAAATAAGAGTTATTAAAGTGTTATCGTTCGTCATAAGAAGACAGTGAATAACGGGAATAATCATCACATGCGTTATTATCATGGCTGAAGTAAGTATTCCGCACGCGATAGCTGGCTCCAGCACCAGTCCTCGCCGCCGAATTGTGCCATTTGCCTGGGAACGTGCACGAATAAATGTTTCTCGGACTCTTGTATGCACCAGTTTTGCTTCACGTGCCTGTTAGAGTGGTCGAAGGTAATTCTATGCACCTCTCGTTGGAATATGTGTTGTTACCGCTGTCATTATGTCATAGGTGAAAGCCGAATGTCCTCTGTGCAAGCAGCATTTCACTTCGATAATACATAATGTCAAATCAAACAATGAGTTTGATGAGTACATCGTCGAACCCAGCGTCCACACGAGGCAAGATGTCATGGAGGAGGATTATTTCTTGCCGACGACTGCTCATCCTCCAAGACATTTTCAATTCAGGTTTGTTGCAAATTTAGGGTAATTATTGAAAGGTTAGGGGCGGGGAAAAGATTATTTGAATGAAGTTACATAAATAAATTAATCATTTTTTATCTAATTGTTTAAATATAAATGCATATTATTCATGAATGATGAACAAAAGTATAAATGAAAGCAGATATTTGTTACTTTAACAAAAATTTAATAAGACATTTTATCAGTAATAGCCAGTAAATCTTACGAGGAATAAAATTATTGTGAATGATTTTCCAACATATCTGTGTAAATTACTTATTTAAATGAATGTTTCTATTATCTATGAACCTGTGAGTGATGAATAATTTGTAAATATAATGTATTTTATCAAGGAAATTAATAAGACATATCAGAATATGACAGATAAAACTTATTTGGAGTAGAATTATTTATTTTAATTTTTCAAAATTTAATTCCAAATAATTTTACTTTTATGAATTTAACAAATGTTATAAAAATAATTTCATTATTCAGATAATTGTCTACGTGAACCCCTATTCAAATAATTAATAAACCCAATTCTATCTGTATATTTTATTTTTTAATCTTCAAACTTATTTAGGACAACATTCACTGTTGATCCCAGAGGAGAGTTAGCGATACAACAAATGCTATTGACGCATCGCTTGACAAATTCCGCATACTCCCCCAATTATAGTTACGGATATAATAGGTAAGCAGTGCTGTTTCAATAACAGCGATAGCAAATATGGTGTAGGGGTCGTTCATTTTTGTTATTCAAGAAATTTCAGGCACAGGCATCGCAGGGATGTCTCCTCTACTAATTTTAGGAGATCTGTCTATGCTAGGAACATGTGGGTTGCTGCTCCACCAGATATAACAGGCAGATACAGAGATATCAGTCCCCTATTTTATCGGTGAGTTATTTTTTTATTTGCAATATGAGTTATCAAATAATGTATTTGATTTATTTCCTTGTAAATATGTTACATTGTTTTATATCTAAACCATTATTTTAATTTTTAAATCAAGCGATTGTAGTAGTATGTAGTTTTATCACTTAACAAAAAAGGTAACAAAAATGGTATTGGGTGGTATCAACCTATATTAAATCTTTCTATTATTTCAAAAGTGTAGAAAAAGTCACTTGAAAACGTTATTTGATTTACTTAAATTGAGCATATATTATTTGCAATCAATAATGTGGATATTCTAAGAGCGTAGACAGCTCATTTTGAATTGAAGCAACTGGTTTATGCACTAACTGAAGTTTTTCTTCACAGTTTGTTTTACAAATTGGAATACTAAGATATATAAGATGGGTTTCTCTATGGTAGCTATTTTAATCATGTCTATTGAATAGGTGACATATTGTAAAATTGTGATGATATAACACAATCAAGTGAAAAATAAGTAGCATATGGAGTCCCTCGAGGCTCCAGTTTTGGTTCATTTTTATTTGTAATTTATGTAAATTATAATAAGAGATTCTAGATAAACGATATTGAAAATATTAGATTTCGAACAAGAAAATCAGGAATATAGATATTAAAACTATGTGTAGACTTCTCTCTCTGGAGCATATACGTAAATCTAATTTTGCGAGCAGTAGTATATCGAAAGTCCATAAAAACTTTTCGAACCGTTATTAAAGTGGTCTTGTAATTATTTCAGAAGGGGAAATGACGCTGTTTTGGTAGACTTGTCTTTACAAAACTATGTTGAGTGATGTTTAAAGGATATGTCTTTTTTTTTAGGAAACATGTTATTTTATCGCACATTTCAAGAGCCTTTGATATCGCTGATAGAGTTGACACGATTCTATATTTTTTAATTAGTTTGGAATCGATTTTCTTATATATTGACGTCACAAACACAGTCTTTAATGCAACAGGAAAAATATGATTTGTAAACTATCTATTTGTTAAGTAAATTAGGGATTTCACAAGAAATTTACTGATAAAAAGAGTAAATGAGATATAGAGAGAACTGCGATCGTTCTATGATGAGAGTTAATGGGGTGGGGTATATGTCTTGGTTCAAAAGTAACGGACCACTCTAACAACCTAAAGGAATCGCAATATTGAAAATGATGGCCGTGAAAGTTTTAAAGATTTGACTGAGCTACATTATCTTGATTTTGATCTATTTCATGATGGACTATTCTTTCTTAAAGAGGGAAATATGGCTATATTGCCCTCTTTATCATCAGTTGCGGCCCGTGTTAATATTGAGTGCTGGGGCCATTCTCCAAATCTTCACTTGCCATGTTATTAAAAGTTAGTGATGAGCGATATTTCACGAACTGTGATTCTTTCACGGTGATTGGAGAATCACGGATCACGACCGTCAGTGGAGAATTTTAAAAGCAGTGATCCGTGATTGCGGTAAATATTTCGTTTGATATCAAATAACGATCAGAGGCACGACTGCGCACAGCAAAACTGCGATCACTGCTTAGCGATTGGCAAGTGAACAAATAATATCGGTGAGCTAACGAACTTCAGGATTTGCAAGTAGTTACGTCGCAGTAAAACTGTGATTACCGGTTGCCTATTGAAAATGGAATATATCAAAATGATGGTAATTATTTGGAATTTTTTTATTGGAAATCATTTAATAAATTTGTATCGACAGCACAACCTCGAGTTACGGCTGCATCAAGTGCAATAATCGAAATTCAGCGTTACCTGGAAGACGAAATAGTCTCTAGAAATATAGATGCATTGCAGTGGTGGTCAAACCATAAATATAATTACCCAAACCTTTCTTTAGTTGTACAAAAGAGGTTTTGCGCTTTGGTACCATCAATTCCGTATGAACGAATATTTTCAAAAGCTAGACAAATCCTCAGTGTATCCACTGTAGAAATCGCCTAAGTAAATAAAAGGCAAATATGTTACTTTTTTAAACTCACTTAAGTTTTAAGTATTGTTATCTTAACATTTAAGTAATATTATTGTTAGTATCAAAGCAGAAAAAAATAAAGTAGTAGAAAATGAAGAATGTTAATGGTACTGTTATATTTGCAAAAACCATGGAAAAATTTCAAATTTTATTACCATACATCTGAATTAGGTGGTAATATTAACTGTTTATTCGCATATCTAGAATATAAAACATCCTTGGTTTTCGTATTGCGGTTATGTTAGCTCTCTTTATTACAAATTTATAAAAATATAAATTTGAGTTTATTTTTTTTTGTTATATACATGTTTTCCAAAACAGAAAATGTGTATTGTAACTCTAACGCTGCGAAAAGAAAAACTCCTCACTTCCTAACCTTACTACCCTATGAGAAGTATACACCATTTCACGATTATACGAAGATATGATATCGATGAGTCAATACAGTGATCGCAATCACCGTTTATAATCACCGTTATTTATAAATCACATTCACGACTCACGACGTGATTTAAGAATCACCGTTTCGCTCATCACTATTAAAAGTAATAAAATGCCTTACTATAGATAATGCGTTCATAGCTTCTGATGCATTAGGAGGTGTAAATTCTAAATCGCTTTCACTATCACTATCGTCTTGGGGTTCCTTTAATGGTATTATTTGGATCTTCAAATAAACTATACTTCCACAAGTAAAACTCGAACTTACAATAGAGTATTTAATAAAAATATGGGGATGTGCGGATGTTCACTAACAAATAAACTATTTTGTTTTATCTGCTTAATTTTTAAGAAAAAGGTTAGTGCGTGGAATAAGGGTTAAATGATTTAAAGCATATCCCAGAAAGGGCAAAGAAACGCGAACATTTTTCTCACATGAATGCTTGCGTGGATTTTAATATTCTAGGCAAAGTGGACATACGTGAATAGTTAGACAGTGCTTATTTGGGACAGAAAATTAAGTACAACGAAAATGTGGAAAAAAATCGTCATATTTTGCGTCGGTTAATTATGTGTATAAAAAACTGTGACATCTTATCCTATGTTGGACAGCGTAAAATTGTAAAGTGAACTTTCAGTAATTTATGAGCGCGATGACGTGTGACGTAGTTGTAGGTGGTGTTTTGCCACTTTTAGTGTTCATAACAGACAACAACTTAAAAAAAAGTTTTGACGGGAACATTTAAACTGTTGGATATTATTTGTACAACCCCTATGTCGACAGCAGAATGTGAACGATGTTTTTTTCCACTTCAAACGCATTAAAACTTTTCTGAGAAGCACAATGTCAGAAAATCGACTGAACGCATTTTTACAACAAAGTCATAGACGTTTTTCCAACATGAAAAATAGGAGAATGAATTTTATGTACAAAAAATAAGTTCTTATTTTGTGCCCCACCCTCTTTCTATAGAAAGCACATTTCGCTTATTTGTAGTTTAAATGAATTTTCCAGTGAGAATCCCGCCGCCATTAACCGCCTGGTACCGTGGCTCAATCGCGAACTGAACGCCCTCCTCGAAGAGAACACCCAACAGGTGATGGCGCTGGTCGACGTCATCTTAGGCCACCTGAATCGCCACCACATCCGCGGCTACTTCTTCAAGAGCCTCTTACGCGAGTTCCTCGCCAGCAAGACGGAGCACTTCATCCACGAGTTCTACAATTTCATGAAATCCCCCTACGATATGGTCGGCTACGATCGCCACGTGTCTTACTACCCGAGGAACAGCTTCATACACACGATCCCGAGCGAGGACAGTTCCAGCAGCAGCGACAGCGACATCACCGTGGTCGCGACGACCAGCGCCCCCAATCCCAACCCTTTCCACCGGCCGACCTTGGAGGTGATCGAGATCAATTCCGACAGAGCAGTAGGGATTCAGACGTCATCATACATGAACCGCCACCGCCGGTGGTGGTGGATTTGATTAATACCAGCGACGATGACGACGCGGAAACTGCGGCGCGGCAAGAGAACGGGTAGAAGCTAAGAAGGAATCTTCGAGCGATTCCGACGACGTGAAACCCAATACGGTAATCTGCTGCATAAGAAGGAGAAGAAGAGCAGGGTGAAGTACGAAAAGAGCAAGAAGAAGCGTAAACTAAGAGCTAGCAGGTAGTTTATATAAATAAATGTTGAAATTTATTATTTAACTAATTTATATAAATATAATTAAAAAATCGAAGTTTGGTAACTGTCAAAATAAAAGTATTTTGGTTTATATAAATTTAAAAAACTTCTGGGGAAGCGGCACTAATTTATTCTTTTATTATTCGTAAAATAGAAACGTTTTGATGTGACTTATTATTTTTGTGTCTTCATTTAATGCTGCAATAGGTGATTTAAAATGTAAAAAACTACTACGTTTTTTTTTCTTTGATTTTTTTTTTTTTTTTTTTTGGATTATAGTTAAATTTATGGTTGTTACCGATTTCATGTTTTTTTTTTTTAAGCTGTCATTTAGTGGACGACTTATGATTTTGTATTTTATGTTTTAATATTACTTGTTTGCCCTATGTTATACCCCATCACAATCACAACAGGGATGGCATAAATTGAGATTTTTTTTTTTTTTTACTTTAATTCGGTGAAACAACCTTTTAGACTATTTCTATTTTTATGTGCTACGGTGATTTTAAATGGTATTGATATAGAATTAATTTTTTTAGATAAATGTTTGACGTAGGGAATTGCAATAAATTTTGTATTATTGTTTAACTTTATTTTGTTAGTTATGTAACGGAACGGGTTTTCTTATGTGGAAACTTTTGGGAATGGCCAGCCCAAATTCAATCAAGACAAAACCAAATACCGTCTCACAGATAACCCCACCTGCTCTTTTGAGCGACTATCCACTGCTGGAAAGCAATCTTTTTTTTCGGTAGCGATTGGTTTCAGAAGTTCAGCCAAAGATGCTCTCCAACAGTGTTCCTCAGTCAGTCGAAGCAGGGCCGTTAGTTAGCCTAAAGATTGACGACTTACCCACCTCGTCGGCTTTCTCTTACCGAGATAACTTCCTCTCCAACCCTTTACTATGGGTACCAAATACACTTTTTCCGAGTTTGGTATGGTGAAATAATAGAATGATTACTTTTTACATTATTATTTATATTGAATGAATTTGTGACAATAGACTTAAACTAACAAACTACAGATTTAGTAAAATAACAAGTAAAAAAAAGACGAAACGAAACACGGCTATTTGAATGAATATTTTAAAATTTTTATAATGTAATTTAACTAAGACTAATTATTAATTATTATTTATCATTTCCAAACAAATCAATGTGTGCAGCAAAAATAATAATCCCATTTTAAAGTTTTCCTTTTCAAGGCTGTAAAATTTTTTAAACTAAGCAATTTGACATAGCATGCATGGTTTTCTCTCACAAATTATACACAGAATAGGATATGACTGCTGTATGATTTCAATCAATTTTGTATACAGGGAAATTCCGAAAAACCGATTAAATCTCATTTTTGATAAATTAAGCGAAATTTCATATTTGGATATAGCGTTGAATTTGAAAGAATATTTTTTAATAAAAGAATCTTCTAAACTCAAAAACTGAGATACTGTACTCTTAGGGTAATTTCATATCTTTGACCTTCCCTCGTATACAATTAAATTTTCCGCAGATTTGATGAGTGTTATTTCAGTTTCAAGACATGCAGAGGAAACTGCAAGAAAAAAGATTACTAAATTCAAAGACAAAAAAAAATCCCATATGCTGCGCACTTTCTGCGGTCACTGTATAATTATAGAAAACGTTGTAATAGCATTAATTGACAGAGTACTAAACAAGTCCTGAATACAGACCAAAGATTAAAAAAAATATTTTACAAAAAAAAATACCCCAAATGTTTACAAATAAAATTCTTAAACAACGTTTATAACGACTCTAAAAAACAAAGTTTTATAATAATACAAAGTTGATTCCAATTCCTTGTCAAAAATCAGTTACCAAACTTCCATGTTTCTTCAATATTGTAAATTGTAACATCTAGAAGAAGACTGCCAGAGTCAATGATCTAAATTTTTCAATAATAAAGAAATAGCCAAGAGAGCCACTAATTCCCGATTTTTTATTATTCTAGGTATATTTATACTTCGTCGGAAAGCGAAAGCGATTCTAGCAGCGACAGTAAAGATTATAAGTATTACAAGAGGAGGAAACAGAAATCCGTCAAGAAATCCCGATCCAAGCAATACTCCTCATCTTCTTCGAGTGAGAATAGCACGGACGACGAGCCTCTGAGCGAGAAAGTTAGGAAAATGAAGGAATCTTCCCGAAAATCGAAGAGGAAAGAGAAATTGAAGACGTATCATAAGCACAAGTCGAGGCGTTCGAGTACCGATGATGATTTGAAGGACAACAGAAGTAATCAACAAGAATCTCAATGAAATCCGGTCGTTACAATCATTCTAGTGAAGACTCGCAACCGAATCCGCAATCAATCATACCGAGACAAGCCAACGTTGCTGCAGTGCCTCCCTCTTCTTCATCTTCGTATGATCACCATAATAATAGCAGTAACCATTACCAAGAGCAAGAGACGAAGTACGACTCTGATAAACCCTTAGATTTTTCGATGGCCGCTTTTGCCGGGCCCAGTTATCGCAGCAGTGATTCCCCGAAAAAGGAACGTTATCACTTGTGGTATTCCCGTCCTCGTTGGATCGAATACGACAGTTCTAGCTCTAGCAATTAAATGGAATGCTAATCTTTCAGCGCTAGTCACTTGAGAAAACGAGAGAAAAAAGCACTACCATAAAAAATATAATCCCGCTGCGAATTCTAAAGAGCGTATTTAAGTTCAATACAGGCGAATATTGGGGACATTCCGGAAATGAAGCGGCGACGTGGCTTTTTTAAATTAAAAATAATAATAATAACAAACACCGGTGGATTATTATTATTATTATTTACGTAAGTGAGAAAGGGTAGATTATGCCAGTGAAACGAACAAGAACGAACTGAAGTGTCTAAATTGGCGCGAAAATTAGTTAAACAAAAAGCGAAATTGATTTAATTATTGTACTATTTACTGAAAGGCGTTACTATTGTATATAGATTTTTACCAAGCATATTATATATGTATTAATTATGTAAAAATAAAAGTGAAATACAAGTTTGAACGTGTTATTTATTTCAAATATCCAACCTTACAACGTAGACCTTCTTCAAATCCGACAAATTTAAAAAAAAAGGGGGTATGTTTAAATGTAAAATAACTTCGAATTTAAATTTTGGAAAATCTTACAAAAATCACTGGAATTTGAGGTATGTTCGCTGGGGCTGCACCATAGAGAAGTTAGTGTAGAGCGGAATCTTATGTATATAGAAACGTTCGCGTGCATTCGCGCCATCTAATGAGCTTTGCGCGTACTATTTAAATGGGTTTTATTTTATTGATATATCAAGAAAACTAAGGTAAAGTCTATCTATTTAGTGATTTAACCAACGTCATTGATATGTCATACAAGTAAAGACAATCTTCTGATTTGAGTATTTTGTTCAAGTATTACTATTGAAAAAAGAAGCAAAGTTTCCGCTTGTCTCGCAGAAAAAGATAGATATTATATTGTGTCTGTGTTGATTCAATCAGTGAGAATAAGTAAATATTAAATAAACGTGCAAAAAATAAAACTGCCATTAAGTTTCTGTTAATACCTACATATATTTAAAAGTTGCTGTGATAAGAATGTATGGTTGACATATGTTTGATGTAATAAGAAACAAAAAAAAACACTGCAGGTAAAAGTAAATAAAGAAAATAACAGTAAAACACTGAAAACTAACACTATTACTAATAAACGAATGTAAAATAAAGTAAATAACAGAAATAAACTACGGAAACCTGGAACGCACGCTGCACTTTCTGTACTAGGTCGTAAGTAAAACAGTATAGAAGATACCTTTTTTTGCATATCTGAGAGAGATGAAACATGCAAGTTGGTATAACCCAACAAACAAACCTGTAGATTCACGTAGGGTTGCGCTAATTCGAATGAAATTGTTCAAGATGATCATTTAAATAACGAAAATATCTAGAAAATTTATTTGCAGATTGAAAATTGTTTATAGATAATGGCGCCACTTACCGGACGGACCTTTTTGGGAAAATGTATACTCTTGGGTTGGCAGCTGAATTGTGACAGCAAAATGTCAATTTGAATTTCATTAACTGTCATATTGACAAGTTTTAAAATTAAATACTCAAAAAGTCTAATTAATCTGTTTGTTTCATGAAAAGCCGAACGACTAAGCTTTTTAAGGTTGTATTTTACTTTTATTGGTTATTATTTAAGTTAAAATAGTTATTTGATTAATGGCCGGTTGTACCAACGCTCAGTTTAAATTTTAAGTGACGCTTAGATGTGACCTCACTGTGTCAAAAATTAAATTTCCTTCATCTTCAAAGTGCCGCTTAAAATAAACTACGCTTAACGTATTAGTACAATCGGGCCTAATGGTTTATCCCAATATTTTGATATAAACCTAAATCAGCTACGCCTGCCATTACTATTATTTGACGCGTCACGTGCATAGATAAGAATATAACTATTAGAAAGAGTTTAGACCATTGCGCATTCGCGAACTTTCAGATTGTGTAGAAACCGCCATTTTGATGTATAGATCAGCTGTTGTTGTAGTAGTTTTGTTTGGGAGATTTATAAAACCCATTGTTTTTAAGGTTATTCGTGTTTATATTTTCGTAATATTTAAGCATTTCATATTTATACTATTATTTCGATTAAAGTTGTTTAGTAATTAGTAGTTTATTAAAGTGTAGTTAAATTATTGAATAATACGTTGTTAGTAAATAATTCATTTCGTTGGACCATTTTTTTTTTAATATTTTAAAAGAGTTTAAGTATTAAGAGAACAAGAACATTTAGTGAGGTGTGTGGTATTATTACTATGAATAATTAGATGTGAATTAGCGTTTATGTTGTAGAATGTCTTGCTGCGTACCGGGATGTAAAAGCATCCGTAGATTGGTATCCTCTGATGACAACATCAGTTTCCATCAGTAAGAGCCAACTATAATCTACTTGTTATGGGTATGTGGTATAACTTTATTGCATTCTCCTTTGTGAAGAGTGCTTGTTGCAGTTAACGTCTGCTGCAAAGAATCTGAGAGAAAATAAATATACACTGTCGCAATGAAAGAATAAAGGTATTTCTGCACTGTTGACACAAAACATAGACATGACATGTATTCTATTTCAGATGGATTAATAATCAGCTGATCCGAAGATTAAGAATATGTATTGGTAATTTCAGCATATCGCAGACAGTTCCTTGAAGAACATCCGATCTTATTAACAAAAGTGATCATTGAGTGTTATTATAAAATACGGCTTCATAGTTTGGTGAAATTAAACGCAAGAACTGCAAGTCGAATTAGTAAGAAAAAAATTAAATGAACTTATATTTGTGTTTAGCCACGAATAAAGAAATGTCATATGACATAATGTGTATTTACTATACCCCAGAAATATGAAATAACCTAAAAACTTCAAATTCCAAGTATTAAGTGTATTAGCTTATACATTTGAATAAATAAAAATGAATTAAATATCAATGTAATGCCTTTCTAGCAGTACAAAATACTATTTCCTGTATCTATATAGTATAATACTAGTGTCAAAAGGAAGTATGAGCATTTTATTTATTTTTTTATTTTAAAATATTACCATTACGTGCTTGTTTTATGTTTAAATTGTTTTTCACGACCCTGTCATGCATCAAAATGGCGGCTCCATGTGATCTGAACACTGCGCATCTCTAAGCTCTATCTATATTTTATCCTTGTCTATGGTACGTGTCAAAAAATAGTTCTTATGCTTTCAAATGTCATGCAAATGTCGCTCATACTCTATGACTAAAGGTTTGTTCGTTGGTGTTACACCAATTACACTGGTGCATATTATCTCTTTCTCAGATGCATAAAGAGTAAATCTATTATCCTGTTTTAAGGGGGCGTACAAACATAAAAAATTTCATTTCTGTCAAAGAGGTGCGAGATTAACAATCTTTTAAAATGTAGATGGCGCGGCCTGTTTCAAAATTGTTTCGGCGAAAAATAATATATACATTCGTATATTTGTGTAAACACATGGGATATATCACGTGGTCAAGTCGAGTGAATCACGAGTCGGGTGCTATTTTTGTGTATATGAGAGAAATTCCCTTTTTAGAGGGTAGCTAGAGGAAAAAAGTTTTGTTTTAGAGGGAATTATTACATGAAATATTACTATTATTATTATTGAATCAATAGAAATTAAAAAAAAAAACTTTATTTTTATTGTTTCTTTTTTGTATTTTATTTTTTGTATCGGTACACTTATTTCAATTTATTAAAAAAGTTGATAAATTTGTATTTGCCGCCTAAAAGCAGAAATGTTCGTGTCGGACGCGGCGCCGGGAATTGCCGATGAAATGCAAGGCATATGAAGTTCGTATGTCATTTTTGAACATAAACAGATAAACATAACATAATACCTACATAAACGAGCGTGAAATGGAATCAGAATATTTTTTTGTTGTAAGGAGAATTGAGAGTGCTCGAGACTTATCTGTGTTTGCCTATTTACTAGATTATTTATTTGTTTTATAGAAAAAGCACTGTTGTAGGATATATTGATGAGAATCAACAGGTTGATGAGAATATGTGGCAAATGTCCATGTTGGTTTTATTATCTCTGTTACTGAAATTAAATAATTCAAGAAAAACTTGAAATGAGCCAGCCGCTCTGAGGATCGCACTGTTGTGTAAGTCTAATCTAAAAGGCACTTATTGCGAGTACAAACGCATACATTTTTGTCAAAATAATACATGGAAGGTGTTAATTATTTCAACAAAATAAGTTAGTTGCGACAATATTATTATAGCTAGTATTGCTAGAAAAGGTCAATCTTTTCGTGATATCGACGTGTTTTGTGCAGTGACATAACCTAAAAATGCATCTTAAGAAATAAGAAATGTAGTCTGCAAAGAAAAATATATATTCCATGTGAATCTGCAGTCGTTCAATATCCATATAGCCAATACTACGATCACCAAAAAGGCTGAGCTAGATGTTTTCCTCTAGAGAAGATATAAAAATCATATCACGAAGAATATTGTGCACTCACATGCTCCAACTGTACTGTATTTGCACATTGACTTTTTTAAATTCAATTTAGTATTTTGGAGAGACATTATGGTTTGTCGTTAGGGTGAAATAAATATTAGAGAATTAATTGCTTGAGGAGATGGAACACATAGACTGAAGAGATAACTGATAAAAGGTAGTGGTGGACATAATTGAATGATGGACAAGCATCATTCGATTGATGATCATTAAATAACTCGATTATTGCTTGCCCGTAATGAAATATTCTTGAATTTAGCAATTCTGTATTATTATTTTTCTGATATGTATAACTACACTATTATTACTTTCTTTACTATAAAATATTTGTATAGACGCAGTTTTATTTTTATTTGTACAGTACAATTGTAGTATGAGGAAAATAAATACTTTTATAACGAATTATCTTTCAATTGTGAGTGATTTTATAAGGAATAATTTGGACTAACACAGGGAATACATACCTGGAATGTACAATTTATCTTTCAGTTTTTTTCATTTTATTTACAGATATTTTCGGTATTATTGTTATTAATGAAATGCAGTTAACGTAGGCTATCAGCAATGGATTAAATCTACATTAATAAAATTATTTTTCTTAAAATTCTGTGGCGCCTCTTCGAATAAAGTGCTACACTTCTATGATGGGCATAAAATCATAAATTTTATAGGATGGCCCACTGTTTTACAAAATGCGATTTCTCAGTTTCTCCCAATGAGTGAATATTTTTCAATTTCTCTTAACATACATAATATACAAAATGCAACGATCATAATGACAGTCTTCAACCGATTTTTTCTTCTTCGCCGTTATTCAATTACAGATCCTTTTACTATTTCTTTGTTTGATTAGTGTGAATACAGATCTATTTCATAACTTAAAACATAATTAAATGTTCTCATTTTTCAAGAAACTGAGGAAATGAAAAATGCATTGTCCCCACCACTTTTTGCCCAACCTTAAGTAGGAGTCAGTGTGGAAAGTGTAGCACCAGCGAACAAACTATAATACTTACCGGAATTTGGTGTAACATTCAATTCAATGTAGGTACCTAATTTTAAATGATTCGACAGGCCGTATAAAATATAAAGCAAACTGTCAGAGTAATCAAATAGGCTGTGGTTTAAATATATATTTTTTGCTCAATTTTGGATTCATACGTTTCCCCTAAATTCTTGTGTTTTGTCGCATGTTTGGAAATGTAGTATATGTAATGTCTGATTTTGTCGTCAAATTTCAACAGAAAATGACCAACAAAAGCAAATAAAAACAAATGCGGCTGTAGTGCAATTGATATGGAAAAATAAAAAGCATATATCCAGTGTGTGTGTGGACAAACAAATTGCTTATATTGAAATTAAGTGTAATCTGGATTTATAAAATATAAATGAACGAGTGCAAAACACGATGCTTGAGCCATTTTAACAGAAAAGGCGGGAACAAAGAAAGAAAACATTAAAAAAAATTGGTACACTTCTTCAAAAAAACAGTAGGATTATATAATTGCCGTATTCCTCATACTGTAAGAATTTACACTTGGAATTCACATCGAATTAACATTAGCAGTTAGCTTAATTTATATTTACAGAACCTTTTCTTTTAATTCGAGAGATAGTTAATTCTCGTTGTTTAACTAAAAAACGGTCCTAAGTATTCCATATAAAATTAAATCAACTTCTGTTCTATTATACCAGTACTTTTACTTCCTTTATCTTGCCTGCCGCCCTTGTTTATATAAGATTTATGTTTTATTTTATAAACAAGGCTACCGTTAATAATTTCCTAAATTATGAAGCTTCAACATGTATCTTATGAAAATAAATTTTCAATACACTACCATTATATAATAAAAAAGTCTTTTCCGTTCTCTTTAAACAAAGTATTGCCCTTATTTATATATTTTATCAGAGTTTAACACTTGACAGGAAATAGATTTTCGAAACATTGTCCCATTTTGTTCAAATCGAAGAGATTCCTCAAGGAAAAAATAATTAAATACAGCGACATCTACACGAAACAATTAATTACACAAATTACGAAGCAGAAAGGAGGTTTGAGGTTATGTTCGATATTTGAAAGATTTGTTTTGCACTGTCATAACTTATTCGTATCGTAAATACATTGTGAAAATATATTGTAAGAATGGCTCTAGCAGAGATTTGTGGCTTAACAGAATTTCTTTCGCTGGATAAGCACAACTACGCGCACGATGCGAATATCGCACATTCCAATCTTAATTTCGCAAATAATATGGAATTAGCTGTGCCTCTTTCAGCAACGTAAGTACATCTTCCCCATCTTTAAAAAAACTATAAAGAAGGTGTATTTACATCTGTGTTTCGTAAATAGCCGGCAGAAACTCTAGCGCATCTGTCTAAAGATGAAACAGGGCGTGAAATTAAAATAAAATTCGATCACGGCACAACAACTCTTGGTTTCCAATACCAAGGTGGCGTAATATTAGCAGTGGATTCAAGGGCAACTGGAGGCGCTTTTATAGGGTCGCAAACAATGAAGAAGATTGTAGAAATCAATGATTTCTTGCTAGGTCAGATAGAGTAATAGTGAAGTTGATTTTTGGTTTTATTTTTTTTTTTGTCGATTTTATATAGGTACCTTGGCTGGTGGTGCAGCAGATTGTGTGTATTGGGACAGAGTACTATCAAAACAGTGTCGTATGTATGAATTGAGAAACCGCGAACGTATCTCCGTAGCTGCGGCTTCAAAATTAATGGCGAATATGGTGTTAATTATAAGGAATGGGCTTATCAATGGGGATGATGCTTGCCGGTTGGGATAAAGGGTAATTCTATAGAATGAATTTTTGTAAAGTCTATAATTGTTGTGTTTTAATAGGGGCCACAATTATATTATGTTGACTCTGAGGGTACTAGAACACCAGGCAAAGTATTCAGTGTTGTTCAGGTTCAATATATGCTTTGGTGTGCTTGATTCTGAATAAGTGGGATCTGACTGACAATGAAGCTTATGAACTGGTAGGAGAGCTATTTACATGCCACACACGAGATGCTTATTCCGGTGGAATCGTTAGAGTTACCACATGAAACCAAGTGGATGGATACATATTGATAATAACGACTGCATGGCTTTGCATTATAAATACAAGGAAGAGAAGGATGAAGCCGAGAATGAGATAATTTAAGATGGAAATTAAGATTGTATTTTTAAATTAAACTTATTGTGGTTCTCTTTTTTTAAATGAAAATAAATTAATTTCAAAGGAATTTGCTTTCTATTGTTTACAAAGTCTGAAGTAATTTATGAAATTCTGAGAATTAAAAAATAAATAAATTATTCCTTTTTTTTATATAACCAATTGCACTGAGAAACAGTTTTATTTGCACTGAGCAAAATTCAAATTTCCCGCAATTATTTTCAATAAACTAAATTGAAACATGAATTTACGAAATTGCCTACAATTTATTACAAATATACTTAGGTATTTTAATATTTTTATGAAGGAGGGACTAAAATTAGTGAAGGATTAATAATAAAATTAATATTCATTTATACTTTCCAAATGAGAATATGCAATATATTTACGAAATAATAGAATTTCTATTCTATAGAAACTTTTTCTATATATATAACTCTGTTCGCTCTATAGACAAGAATATAACTCTATGGTTCGTTCATATCCCTAACAAACTTTTAACAAAATAACTGAATTGAAAAAAATAAGCCAGCAATGTAAATAATATATCACGCATACACTCATAATCCAAAAATCAAACTTTTGAACGGCAGTTTCTTTACGTTTCAGAAATAGAATCATGCGAATTATTAGTGAGCAGAGTGTAAAAATGTACAAAGTCCAAGGGTGGGCAAGATTATAATGGGGTGTGTGTTTAATAATCTTTCAGAATATTTGTACTTACACTTTATTCTCATTTCTAGTACTATTTAAACTGCATTTAACACGTTTCAATGCTTCACGAAAAATAAATTCGAAATTTATCTAAGAACATTCTATTAAACGTTGTATAAACATAAGTCTATCCGCTGCTAAAATGTATTTTGACAGATCAAATACAAAAATTTGAATAAAATGGGGTTACTTACCGATCCTAGTGCCGGGCAAGGCAAATTAATATAATTCTAATAAAATATTACTCAAAGTTGTGTGTCATCTTATACATTGTAGGCGTGGCAGGATTTTGTTTACTCGCTTATCGGCCTTTAAATGCAGACACTTACTTCTCCGAAAATGCTTTGTTACCCGGCCTTGTGCGCTCAGAATACAGAGACGGTAATACGCCCCATTTATATTATCAAGAACTGCTTGACGAAATGGAGAAATATGAAGATAAGGTTCCATACTCGTGGATCTTAGCGAAATTTCGCCAGATCGGTTTAGATACATATACTCACAATTTCACCGTAAATTACCCTTTAGGCAAACCGCAGGTACAATAATCATACTATTCTGAGTAAAGGAAATTGAAACGATTATGTAGAAATTTACAGGAAAGAATGTATATGGGATTTTGCGGGCGCCTCGAGCAGCTAGTACAGAATCTGTTGTCTTGAGTGTGCCATTCCGTCCTCCTTTAAGTGTACATGAAACTACAGCGCCGGGAATCAGTATTATGTTAGCTTTTGCTAAATTTGCTAATAGTACAGTATCTATTGAAATGATTAATTTTAATTTTTTAATCGGTGCCGTTTGTAGAGGAGAAATATTGGGCCAAAGATATAATCTTTCTAGTCACAGAACATGAACAATTGGGGAATGCAAGCTTGGTTGGAGGCGTATCATGGGATATCTGCAGGAAAGGAAGGTGTATTAGATGCAGGCGATATGCGCGGTAGGGCGGGTGCGATACAAGCCGCAATAAATCTAGAATTGCACACACCAGATGTCGGTAAGTTAATTTCCCTAAGCGGTCGCACAGCGGCATAAATACCGCCATATTCAGGTAAATGCGGGGTTAGTCCAACATCTTTGAAATTTTCTAATATAAAATGTAGAATTGTCTCAAAATTGATAGTAAAACTTTGTTTTTATCGACTATTGATATCACTGTTTACTCAATTGTAAGTTTTTTTTTTGATTAATAACAAATGTAAAAAAGGCGGTGTAAATGCCGCCTAGGCGAGCGCACGAAGGTTAAATTACTCTAACTTCATTCTTGAATTTAAAATAAAATAAATTTAGGTGAAATCGATATTAAGATTGAAGGTTTAAATGGACAACTGCCGAATTTAGATCTATTTAATTTGGCTACGCGTATGTGTTCAAAAGAGAACATTCTACACACTTTTCAAAGGTAAATCCTCTAGGAAATATTCGGATCCGATAAAAGATTGGAAGTACATGTTCCAGACGATGTTATCGATGGCTGCGACGCAAGCAACAGGGGTACTAATCTTAAAAATGCTGCCAATATAGCAAAAATTACAATTTTTTTTTATTAGATTCCGAACGGAAATCATGGGTTGTTTTATAGATTTGGGATACAAGCGATAACTCTGGAAGGATTTGCGAGCAATACCAGGAATAAAGTCGGATTCGTCGCATTGGGTCGTTTGTTAGAGGGGATATTTCGCAGTTTGAACAATTTATTGGAGAAGTTTCATCAAAGCTTCTTTTTCTATTTATTACCGGCGAGTGATCGGTATATTTCTATAGGTTTATACATTCCAGCTATTGCAGTACTGGCCGCTACGTTATTTATAAAAGCTTATGCGGAATGGTGTCGTTTGCATGAGAAGGATGAAGAAGATAAGAAGAAAGATGGTAATTATACAGGGCGTTCAAAGATTTCCGTACATCACTTACAGTTAACATGAAAAGCATAAGACGGCGAATTAATTAAGACTGCTATGAGCGTCGATTGTAGCTGCTTCAAGCATTGATAAATGGATAGTTCATTCTTATGGAGAATTTTCGTATCATGTCTATTTGGTTGCAAACTATAATATTTTCCAAATTCATTCCAATCAGTATCGTCGCTTTTTTGCCTATAAAAATATTCTAGCTAATAAAATTGCAATGAAGTAGTCAGGTCTTATGCAGGTGGCCTCATGCACTTCGAAAATAAATAGATGTTTCTTTAATAATAAAAAAACTGTTTCAGCTTAAATCTAAAGGAAAAATACCAGTAAAAAAACAAATAGAATATCGAAAACACGTTCTAGGATGTTGGTTGAGAATTTTTTTTTAATTTATAGGTATACTGTGACTGCCAATAAATTTTCAGTACCTTTTTATTTCTACAACTTTTGTAATTTTTTTTTTATTATTAATTTCACAAAAAAGAAATATATAATATATTATAATAATAATGATTATAAACAAAGTCTGCTTCACGTATAGTGTGATTTAAAGAAATCCTCCTCAAGGGGGACTGGAAAATGTCAAGTACATCTTTACTAAGTTCATATATTATATACCATGGCGTGCGGGGAGGATTATTTTAGGTCACGCTATATAAATCAAGAATTAAATTTGTAAAATATTTTATAGTATACGAGAAAAATGAAAAATATTGACTTATACTGAAGAATAAATTGCTTTTAAAATTAAATGTTCTTGGGAATTAAATATTTTATGTCCAAGGTTAGATTCATAGCCTTCAATTAACAAATTCAAATTAAAAAAAAATGCTAAATAATTTAGCATTTGAAGTTAGGTATTAGAATAACCAAAAAGTAAAATTCCTTTGGACTTTGAACGATAATAGTCCTGTACAGTATCGATATTTAGTCGTTGCAACGGGAAGACATTAAATCTGCAAGGCACTGTACCTTATATTGCGCATGGCTTGATCGAAATAAAGGTCCAAGATCGGTACGAAAGGTATTACATTATTGAATGAACCATTAAGTTATCTATGCTTGAAAGGTGTGAATGTTAATGGCTACATGAAGCTGTATTTGCTTTGGATGGAAGTATTTCTTAGACAGTCTGAAATAAAAACTAATTTTGGCTGGTACATTTATGGATTACTTTTTACATTGCAAAAAAGTAACCTACGGCAGAAGAACTTTTTTAAAAGATGCCCATCTTTTATAAAAGTTCATCCACTATACTATAAAAGTTATTTTTCTATTTCGTTTACAGAATGAGCGCTTTGTATAACTGTTTTGTCACAAAGTTCCACTTTGTAACACCGTTTGTAGTGACATTTTATGTGAAGCTGGTAGTGCAACACGTGGTTTGCCATTTTTACATGGACTTTTGCATAGAAATACGCGTGACACAAAAATCGTGTATCACAAACATGGAAACATTGAAATTCCCTGCATGGATAAGAAATGCCATTTTAAGTAATCGATAAAAGTAAATTAATGCGAAATAGAAAAATAGTATAACCAACACGTGTTACAATGATTGTTGTAATACTCATACAGACTTATAATCGGTGTCATTCTAAGACTAGTGTTTTTAATATACTATTGTCAAATATCGCTTATCGAGATTTAGTTTAAATGCATTCATATTGAGGATGTGTTTTCGAACACTATGTGATTCCGTCAATTGTTCTAACATTGAATACCCCATGATGGATCTATTTAAATTATTCTAAAGAGTGCAAACGTCAAAAAACAACAAAATATCTCAAAAACGGAAATCCCAATACGAACTCGTTTCAAACAATGCGATAATTCACTGGATGATAAAAATTCAATCATTCCATTTAAAATAAGAAGATTTTACGAATACTCTATATACGGAAAGTGCTATAAAGTTGAAAATGTTTTGAACCATGAGTTCAAAATAAAATTCCTACTAGAAGTTTGAAAAAATCTAAGGAGTCATTCCAGTGGGATACCTTGTATAATATTAATGCTACAATAGCAAAGTCTTGTACCGAAATCTTTCAATAGTCTGTAGATAATTCCTTGATATTCTTCAATATGTTCTTATAATTTTAAAGGCGAGAAAAGTCAAGGTGAAATACGGAAAATAGGGATAGAGAATTGGCCGTGATGGACTGGTACACCCCAAAGGAGTGGAAAGAGAAAATACAGAAAGAATTCGCAGATCCGTTAGAACAACCGACATTAGGCTCGGCATTTGTGCTGTATTCGTTGTATCCCACATGGTCGGTTTTGCTTTGAAAGAACTTCCACCATACGTAGCAAAAATCGGCCTTTTATTCGAATATAGCACGGAAAATTCGCTTTACATCGGACTTAGTATCGCTACATTATTAACAATAATAATCCCGATTACCATCAAGAAACCTACGTACTCAACGATGGTAATTTTAGACATTATCGCTTTTAGAATTTGGAAATTTGCTATTGTGCGTTTCGATGTATAACATTTCTTTAGCCATGTTCTGCGGAGTTTTATACGTTCCATTTGCGCTTCTAATCGCGCCGACCAGATGCAGGTATGGAAAATTAATTTTTTTATTCGATCCGTTAAGGATTAATTATTTTCAGATTATGTTCCGTCGTGCAAAAAACTTTCTGGATATTGCTACACCCATTCATACTGACGATCGGTGTGATATTCACTTACACCTATCTGATGTTTCCCAACGAAGATTTAATTGAGATTCTTCACCGCGCCACAGATGCTATACAACAAGCGGTGCTATTTAGCGTGGTCGATTCGATGGTGTACGGCAATTGGTTTTATAGTGTCGCCTGCACGATTTTCACTTCGAATTGGATTTTGTTCTGGTATATGAGCCTTTACACGCCCACTCCTGAAGAACTGAAACGTAAAGATAAGAAGGATAAGGAGAAGGAAAAATTGGAGTGAATTGTATCTTTTGTTTGTTTGTTGAAACTTAGACTGTATGTGCGCAAAGCGTCCCTTTTTCTTGTTTTCCATTCCAATAAAATAAGTTAATGGAAATGACTTTTTGTTTTAAGTTATTCTAAAATATTAAGCCACGCCTTCTTCTAATGCTAGTGGGCGGAGTTTATAATATATAGTAACATATTAAGTATATACAGTGACCGACAGAAAGCGTGCAGCATATGAGATTTTTTTGGTCTTTGAATTTACTAAATCTTTATTCTTACAAATCACTTCTGCATGTCTTAAAATTAAAATAACACTTCTCAAATCTGCAGAAAAATTAATTGTATATCCGGGAAGGTCAAAAATATGAAACTACGCTAAGGGTAAACTATCAGTTTTTGACTTTAGAATATTCTTTTATCGATAAACGTTGTTTTAATTCAACGCTATCTTCAAATGTGTAATACTTTCCCTTAATTTTATATTTGGATATAGTGTAGTATAAAACTGAGATACTTTACTCTTAGCGTAGTTCCATATTTTTGACCTTCCCTCGTATACGATTACATTTTCGGCAGATTTGATGGGTGTTATTTTAGTTTCAAGACATGCAGAAGTACTTTGTAAAAAAAAAAGATTTACTAAATTCGGAAACCAAAAAAATCCCTTATGCTGCGCACTTTCTGCCGGTCACTGTATAATCAAAAACTTTTACTACTGCCAATGTATTAGTTTTTTTAGTCGTCTGACAAGGAGTCTTCGAAAACCCTGTCGCTTCTTGTTTCTTTTACGCATTAAATTATGCCAGCTAGCTCTAAAGCATTAATTCCGTCTGCATGCGTTTATTTTTTCTCAAAAACTGCATCAACAATGTCGTCACCATTGAATTACTTTTTTTTCTCGCAACAGATCCAGTTATCAATTTGATTAATGTGATTAAATTAATGTTAATACACTCCAAGGAATTTTCCTTTTCTTCTGAATGTCCGCCGGCATTATCATCACTGACTTCCGATGGATTTTCTCTTTGTAAAATTTAACCGTAAAGTTTTGCGTTTCTAATTCTAAACTGGGATGGAATGGAGCATTAATTGTCAATTAATAAATCGCTTTTGGCTCTTTCTTTTGTTTGAGATACGATGTTACCCCCAAAATGAATTTTTCGCCGCACCATTTTTTTAAAGAGCGTCCTCTCCATCCAAGTTTTTTTTTTTTGTTAATGTAATAAACCGTCTGAGCCTAAAACTACTAATCTTTTTTGTATGCTCTAGGTTTGGCAGAATTTCCTACCCACGTTGAAGGCAATTTGTGGTCACCTGATGTATTAGCACACAACAGAGAATAGTAATTCTCTCTTTGGACTTCTTATATCCTGGTGTTGATGTTTCGTTTTTGGATTCCAATGTTTGTATTGGTAACATTTTGTAATTTAATCCAGTTTCGTCGCAATCGTAGCTCTGCTCAGGAATGTATCCTTCTTCCTTTAAAATAGCTTTAATTTTCTTCTTAAAATCAACAATAGCCTCAGCATCTTCAGATAATTTTTCCCCTGCTATGCTCAGTCGACACACTCGGTATCTTCTTTTTCACCGGTCAAGCCATGCTATACATGGAGAAAATTGTAACCCATCTTTACCACTAAAATTGTTGATCAAAAGATTTTGCCTTTTCTTGAAAAGTTAGTCCAGAAATTGGGACTCCATTTTCGCGTTGTTGGGTAAACCAGAGGAATAACTGTTGGCCCACGTCCTCATCGTCTTCCTACCCAAACTTGAAGAGCCTGTGAAGCATGACTTTCCAGTTTGTGTCGACTGCGGCTCCAATCCCCTAACGTCACTTCACCAACACCAATGTCGCCGGACAACATTTTTTTATCCAATCTGTTTAAACATTTTAATTTCGTTTCCAAAGAAACAATCAACCGTTTTCTTTTTTCCGACAGACATTTTTTGTATTTATTACGTAATGTACAACGTATGCCTGGTAACAACTAACTAAAGATATAAGTTTTGAGAAACGAATGTTAAGAAGAAAAAACGACATTCACAAAACTTCTGACTTCTGTTAAAAAGAATATGTGGAAATCATGAAGTCTGATCTCAATCTCTCAAAAGGTTGCCTCCCACATGATGAACAATATTATACATATCTTCCACTTGGTAGTTCTTGCAATCTGAGATGCCCGATTCACACCTTACCTATTATCATCAAATGGAGGGGAGGGAGGTCGACAAGGCATTGCTGTTAAAGGAGCAGTGCTAATTGATCTTGTATTTCTAAACATGCTAACCTCTGTAAATTGCTAAGCTCGCAAAGCTACACCTTTGTCTACCACATCAGAGTTGCATAAGTGATCGTCTGTTCATCGTGATGTAGTAAATGTAATTAATTTTGCCCAGTCTTTATTCGCTACATTTCTCCACTGCTTTCTGTCTTTTGCCAACTGGGTTGTTTTGCTCCACCGAATGCGTCTTCTTTCTAATAATTTCTTTATTCAATCGAGTATCATACCATAAGTTATAATTTTATTATGTTTACTATGGATCTTGGGTACATTTTTGTTATTTACCAGCTTCATCGCATATTTAGTACTAATAGTTTCCTCCTATTGGAAAGAGAGGGAAAACATAAAAGATTATCGTCTTTTCCGTGAAGAGGGATCTTCCATACATGATATTCCCATTGTCCAACTCTTGATAACGCGTAGAGATATACGATCTCTTTACCAACGTCATTTTAGAAAGATCTCAATCATTCGCATAAGGTAAAGCATGTTAATCCATCTAGGCATTAATTAATATAAACATTAAATAGCAGCGGCCCAAGCTCGAATCCTGCGGTACTCCGAAGCGACCGTAAAACATTATGTTTATAACAGACCTAATACGAAGTGAAGTCAGGATGGCTATGCAGTCGGTGATACCAGTTGAAGAATCAAGCCAAGTGAACTTAGA